>JAVJAQ010004282.1:0-211717 GCA_032362365.1 Zygogramma bicolorata | reverse complement strand
TTTTCGGTACAGCTCATGCTACAGTCACAGTCTGAGCTACTCGACAATCGAATTCGTGAAACAGAATCTGAGGGCTGATTTTGTGCTCGAATTTGACATGTTCGCGATGATACATAGTGAGTGTGCTTTGGACATCTTGAATAGAATGTCCAGTTGTAATAGTTGTATCTCATTTGTTATGTATCACCATTACATCTAGCAGATATCGCAGAAATGTTACCAAATGAAATCACAAGTGTGACCTCATTATAACATCTCGGAGATGTCAATGTCACAGATGTGTTTGCTGGGTATATATATGAGATTTCCAGTGTGCTTAAAAGTTTCAATAAATATCAAAGTGTAGCAATTTGTCAAAGTAGCGCTGCAATGCAATAAAATTATAATTAATGTTTTCATGATTGCAGTCACATAAAAAGTAAAAAGCCACTAAAAACGATAATAATCGCTTATAAATACTTCTGGTTTTAAATTTTCAAGAATTGTCAAAGTTCTTCATTTCATTAAGTTATTTTTCGTTTTCAAAGTTATACAGATTAGTTTTCGCCAAAATTGTGCTTTGTGCTGCAATTTTAATTTGGAATGCTTACCTATATCACGAGATACGAATCACTTTGAATGTTGATGATTATGAAAATTTGAGATGGAATTAAAAAAAGTGAAGTGGGTTCAAAAGGATTAACATTACCATCGTCTAAACATACAATTTATGAAATGCATCATCATGTTCGCCGTAACTACCTCATACCCCAAATGGAAATTCGAAATTTAAAGCATAGAAATCATATTATATATAAAAGTATAGATATCTATGGGTTAAAGAATCAACATTATTACTATTATCGGCATATATCTATGTAGCATCACGGGAATATGCGAAGTGATCGCTCATTTACAGCGCCCGAAACCTGTTTATGTACCGGCACCGGCCTAGGCTAGGACCGGCTCTGGGCTCTGCCGATGCCGGTCATGCGATTTAGAGTAGAAGACAGAAAGGGGACGAAAGCGAAAGATCTTTGTCTTGCATTCGTTGAAATTTGTAACGTTATCTTTCTCTACTACAACTGTGCTACGCTACAAGATTTTGTATTTGTAGATTCATTTTTACGTCGTTAGTAGAAGTGGAAGCATCTCACTTTTTGTACTCTGTTTAATAATTTTCCAACGCTTGCTTTATATGTGAGTATTAGATTGAATATTCTTTTTTATTCTAATTTTTCACCAGTTCGAACATATATAGCCACGTATAATGCCTGTTTCATGCAACTATAAGTACAAAAACTCGCACAAAAACGATATTAATTATCCACAAACTTCTTTGGAAACTGTCTAGAAACTAGAGAAGGTACTAGAAGATAGAAACGGAAATTAATACATTTGCCTACTTAATGTTTCACAATACTGAGTATTCTTACAATATGTAAATGTTTCCTCAGTAGATATAGAGTAGCAGTAAAATTAATAAGAATTTGGAGGTTCGGGATGCCCTCATATGAGTTGGTAGATATTGAGCACAATTTTGAGAACAGGTAAATTCCATCAAAAATTTTGAAAAGTAACTAGTTGGCGTTGAATCTTCCTCATCGAATTATATATTTTACCTATTTACTCGGCATTTGATTAGCTGGTTCATATTATCTCAAGGTTATGGAAGTTTCTAGTCAACATAAGTACTCAGCAAACTACCGCATAACTACCTTGACGAGAGGTTTTGGTTTTTTTTTTACAAAAACATCCTTGCATTAATGCAACAAGTAATTTTGACCTTTTAAAAATTTTACCTAATACCCTACTTGTGTTTGCATGTCTTCCTAATAGGTACGTTCAGGTCTTTTCTGGTGGCCTATTATTGGTTCTTGAATATCACTAGATTATTGAGAAAAATTCAAGAACGGGACCAACTGCAATCATAGTGCTCTACCAGAATTTTCTATAGCTCAATATTTTTCAAAACTTCCTTTTGAAATTGAATATTGTATCATATTGAAAAAACAGTACCTACAAGATATTTCAGATATCTTGCATCATAATATTCTATAACAGTTGTCGATTATTTCCAGTAACCAACATTCAATATTGGAAATTATTCAAGATGCACAAAAATAAACCTGATTGTAGGTAGGTACTATCACTTCTTTATTTCATAAACTGCACACTTTGAGGCATACATAAGTAATAATGTTGCTGCGTATTTGTGTGAAGTGCTGTATTGAATGTACCAAATCCTTAAATGTGCTTATTACTGTTTTTTCTGAAAAGATTTCTTTGAATTTGAGCACACCATTAAATGATACATGAAAATAATTACAATTTCTTTAAATTTAACAATGGTGTTGCAAATTGTGTTGATGTGGAAAATGAATTCGAATTGTGAGACCTTAGTCAGGTGACATGGGTTATTTCTTAGGAAAAGTCTGTTATCAAACTGAAAATATCAGAAACAAGTGTCCTGGAAGCACATACACCTGAGAATACGAAATTGAATGAATCTACCCATTTTAAATTCTTGTACAAATGAAACAATAGTTTTCTAATAGGTTCAGAAATCTATGTACATAGTAACATGAGTAGAAATAATTATATTCGTAGAATAGTATCAGATTTGGGTCTCTGTTTGGTTCTCTGTTCTAATACAGTCAGCTTTTCGATATACCGTATCCGCTCTTAGATTGGGTAAAATGAAAATTTAATTCTATAAATATTGAGATATATAAGATATATAAGATTTTTATGAATACACAATTCACAGTAAATATGATTGGCATTAAATTCTGCTACATCATCAAATATTATAATTTCAAAGGTTAAAATTACTCGAAGATAATTGATAATATTACTCATCCAAAGTTCTCAGTCTTATATCTAGAAAATGAAGTAGTCTGGTGTAAGCTGTTTTCTTTCCATATCTTAGACCAGGTATGAGATTCTTATCAATATATTATCAACTGTGTGTGCCAAATGTAAAGGTTACTTATTACCAAGAATACAGGTCAATTGAAAATGTCAGTGTTGTTGTTGTTTTTCGGAGATTATGATTAGAAGTGTTTATTTTTCACAAAAAAGTCAACATCTTTGTTTCTAGTTTGATATAATAGGGTAATGATTGAGATGTCTAATATCCTTAGTGTTGGAACTGATACAATATATAATATTCAGACTTTTATGGTAGACATTGTTTGTTTCTCAATATTGGAAATTATCCAATATTAGTAATCGTTTCCATTTCCCTCAACCAATCATTGGCTATGGTAATTCAACATCTCAATATGTCTTTAACAATCTCTGGAATAATAACCAAAATTGAGACAACTCAGGAGAACATAAAGGAAAATACCTGCTATCTATAATAAATAAGTCTATAATTTCAGCGTCAATAGCTTCGGGGACAATACCATTTTTTCATTTCCTTCTGTATCATTGTAAATTCGAAATGACGGAATAGATATTTTTTGACAACCCCCTCATATATGGGTGTATCAAACGAAATGGCTTGACTAGTAGAATAGTAGTACACAATGAAAAAATGCGAATTCAATATGGGCGCCAACAAAATGGCGGATTAAGTAAAAATTTTTTCACAACACGTTCTATAGGGGTATCAAATGAAGGACTTGACTAATAGAATTCTGTACGCTCTATTCACCATAAAGCCATACAGCTTCCAACAATGGTCAATTATGGAACGGCTAAAAGAAGGATGTTGATTATGGGCAACCCTGAGTCGGGTAAAGTCTTTGGAAAGATAATGTAGGTACTTATTGAGTAGTAAGATTGCAACAAATTGTCAGTAAACATACCTTGTAATAATAATAAGGCAGTAAATGAAACCCCCGTAAAGCTAGCAGAACCACTTTGGAGTTTTAGAAATTTTTTCAGGCCATAATTTTAGGCCAATTTTAGGCTAATTTATTACCCCATTCCCGAATTTTTTGCTCTTCAATTGTGGGAGATATCGCGGGTTCTGCTAGCTTAACGTTGAGCTGGCAGAACCAAACCGCTAAACGATTGTTTATGAAAAGTTTGATCACACCATAATTCTAGGCTCATTTTAGGCTCACGTTTGCACCCATTGCAGATTTTTTTGGATTGCAGTTTTAAAAAAAAATCCTGGGTTCTGCTAGCTTTACCGTTAAGCTAGAAGAACCCAACCAACCACTTTGAAGTTTTGAAAGTTTTTTTCAGAACCTAATTCTAGGCCAATTTCAGGCTGATTTATTACCTTATTCCCAAATTTTTTGCCCTTCAATTGTGGGAGATATCGCGGGTTTTGCCAGCTTCTCGTTAGGTTAACAGAACCAAACCGCTAAACGAACGTTTATGAAAAGTTTGATCACACCATAATTTTAGGCTCATTTTAGGTTCACGTTTGCATCCATTGCAGATTTTTTGGATTGCAGTTTAAAAAAAAAATCTGCAACGATTGCCAACGTCAGCCTAAAATTATGGTGTGATCAAACTTTTCATAAACATTCGTTTAGCGGATTATTTCTGCCAGCCTAACGAGAAGCTGACAAAACCCGCGATAACTGCCCCAATTGAAGAGCAAAAAAATTTGGGGATAGGGTAATCAATTAGCCTAAAATTATGTCCTTAAAAAACTTTCAATGTTCCAAAGTGGTTGGTTGGGTTGCTAGCTTAACGGTAAAGCTAGCAGAACCCAGGATTCTTTTTTAAATTCAATCCAAAAAATCTGCAATGGATGCAAACGTGAGCCTAAAATTATGGTTTGATCAAACTTTTCATAAACATTCGTTTAGCGGTTTGGTTCTGTTAGCCTAACATGAAGCTAGCAAAACCCGTGATATCTCCCACAATTGAAGGGCAAAAATTTGGGAATAGGGTAATCAATTAGCCTAAAATTGGCCTAGGAATATGTTCTAAAAAAAAATTTCAAAACTTCAAAGTGGATGGTTGGGTTCTGCTAGCTTAACGGTAAAGCTAGCAGAACCCAGGATTTTTTTTTAAAACTGCAATCCAAAAAATCTGCAATGGGTGCAAACGTGAGCCTGAAATAAGCCTAAAATTATGGTGTGATCAAACTTTTCATGAACATTCGTTTAGCGGTTTGGTTCTGTTAGCCTTACATGAAGCTAGCAAAACCCGTGATATCTCCCACAATTGAAGGGCAAAAAATTTGGGAATAGGGTAATAAATTAGCTCAAAATTGGCCTAGAATTATGTTCTAAAAAAACTTTCAAAATTCCAAGGTGGTTGGTTGGGTTTTGCTAGCTTAACGGTAAAGCTAGCAAAAACCTGGATTTTTTTTAAAACTGCAATCCAAAAAATCTGCAATGGTTGCAAACGTAGCCTAAAATGAGCCTAAAATTATTCGCATATGTATGTATACTCGCCCCTGCATAACATAATACATAGTGAATTAGTTCATCTCGCCATTGTAACATCATCAGATTAGAGCAGTACCAAAAAATGTTCATCAAAAACCATAAGGACTGCTGAAAGAAGAGAGAGAGAAGACGTAAGACGTGTGACCTCAGGAGAACCAATCTCAGCGTTAGTTTCAAGCACGTGCATCTCCAATATCAAATGATTTTGTTTCTTGAAGAAGGGCGAGCTGCCTGAACCGATGTGTGGCAATCTGAACGGCTCCAATATGTTTGTTATTATGGGTTTCTTATGGCATTGGTGCCTAGCGAGTGGCGCGGTGAGCTGCGCCACTATGTTTCTACCCTAAGTTAGAAGTTATCGCCTTTCGGAGTTGGAAATGGTATATTCCACCTTTTTGGCACAATCAAACCAATAGAGAAACACGTTACTCGACACCTTTACACATTTTTGTCACGTATTTATATAATGCAGTTCATTAGTTTATCAGAACTTCATACTTCTCTTAATTGTTATTGCACTCGCAGGCATTTTTCAATGTACAATCTTATGATGTATTATTTCTATGAACATGAGGATTAGGCTGGATTCAGACAGATCCGAAATTCGTTCGTACGACGATCTCATAGCTTTCTGATTGGTCTAAATTTGAATTTAGACCAATCAGAAAGCAATCAGATCGTCGTACCATCGGATTTCGGATTAGTCTGAATCCAGCCTTATTCGTCTGTTAATAAAAGAGTAATTTGCATTTACTGATTATCATAACTTCTATTAGTAGCCCTTTAGAGTGTATTGATTTCAAATATAAGAAATGAGATTAAAAATTTACAAAGTATGATGTGATTGAAATCCAATGATAACATAACCTCTAAATGAGATAATATTAAAACTGTTTTTTGAATGATCTGAGAACTATCGGACATTGATTTTATTTTGGATAGATGTTTGTAGTATTTCCAACGTAGAATCCGATGTGTTGAAGTACTTGAGCTGTTGCTTGTACATTTCAAAATTCAGCTGCATTGAAACCATCGTAATTTTTTATGAATTCCATCGCCATGAAAATGTTTACGGATGGTAATTTGTTTGATGATGCCATCGCAAACCCCTTTATGATTGACACGGCTTTTGCGAAACACAGATTCATACAATAATTCCCAATAAAATCGAAAATACAGTCAAACTATCACACAAACCATGATTCGAGTGTAAGCTAACAGCCATTGATATAAGTTCTGACGTCAGATTGCGTTTCGATTTCTATATAAATTTATTGCTTTCACTGTTTCAATTTCTTATTATTATAAAAAAGAAACGGAATTGTTGCTTTGCAATGAGTTTAGGCTTACATGTTTTCATCTTACTATATGATCACGCAAGGAACTTTCATTGTTTTTATCTTGATCAAAACACCGAATTATTATCCTTCCATAAAGGTGGAAAATATTGAATGCACGATTAAAAAAATACTCAATCATTTCAATGGACAGTTTACAAAACCACTACACGTGTTGTTTTCCTATACAATAACTTCTCCCGGTGTTTTATAAGTACTGTACAACACGCCTGAAGAAACTGTTGTGTACTGAAACACGTGTAGCGATTTTGTAGACGTTTATATTGAAAATCACTTGCTGTTTCTTTAATTAATAACATTTTCATTCATTTAATTAATGTGTTTGACATGCCAATAATATCTCATAAATCTCGGTTGTTTCTCGAGGATTGATACAAATGTGCAATCATAGCATTTTTCGACAATGAAAATGGACCGACGTTCAGCGAAAAAGACTGGCGTGAAAGAGATAAGATGCTGTGGTTGATGAAATGGCTGAGAAACCGATAATGTTTCATTTCTGGAAACTGCTAGAGATCGGGAAAGTGCTAAGAGGTCGGTAAAGTTCTTTTCCTACCTCTTCTTCTGAGAGAAGAATCTGTCACTTTCCGACCTGTAAGTTAGAAATGAGCACATTTTCGAATGATTGTGAATGCAGTCATTGAAATGATATAAATCATTAAACTAGTGGATGTGATGAAAAAGATATTCATTGGTCTAGAAACTTAATTCAATAGAAATGTAATTAAAATTTATTTTCAATATGTGTCCATGGATATGGAAGAAGTAGTAATTCAATTTTTTGAATTTCACCTGGAAAAAAATTACAAAAGCTCAACACTTGTTTCATATCATTCGCAATAACTTTTGAACGGGACAAGATATCAAGGTCTTACAAATTTTACACGAAAACGCATCATTTTCGGAACTTTTGAGTAAAAAAATATTTGTGTGGCATCTCTCGCAAAGGAATGGACGGCTTTGTGATACCTCTTATGTTGTAACGTGGTCGTTTTGAAAGGAGCTCGGGTTATCTGTCGGACGACCCAGTTTCGAACCCCGGGGGTACAGGATTTTTCATCTTCGGTACTTGCCGTCCAGTCACGAAGCCAAAGTGATTCGGATTCCACGCCATAGACTGGAGGTCGGGTATTCCTTGCTCGCACAAGCTCCTAAATCATCTTCTGAAGGGTTTCCTGGAAACTTGGGATATCGTCGAACGGCGATGAAGAAACAATGCCATAAGAAACCCATAGTAAAGAACATATAAGTGTCGCAGCGAGCTGAACGGCCCTGCTGTCTTTGTTATTATGGGTGTTTCATGGTATTGTTTCGATGGCGATGTGCCTGGCGAGTGTAATTATTCTTTGTAAAAGTCTGTAGAAACTGCCTGTCCTACAATCACTTGTGAATCAATCACCTCGTTTTGGATACTATTTTTTGTGACATCGCCGCCGATTTTTGCTTCTTTGGGTGAAATATAACAGCGGGATTTTAGTTTTTCAGACATTCGAACTGTACTATATTCCAATTTGTACTGTAACGTTGAAACAAAATATTCAGTATTTTTGTACAATTCTCACTAGATTTTAGAATCTGTGAGCAGATGATTTGATGTGGCATAATTATCATATATTTATTTTACAGCTTTGTCTCTACAAGTACGAATTGATATTGTTCAATTGATTACAAACTAGCACAATCTCCATTGCATATATGCAAAAAATTAAATATACCCATCGCTGGTTCAGATTTGCGAGTTCAGAAACAAATTTTGTTGAACAAAATAGTCTAGAGCGTCTTGGCAAATAATAATATTTGAAATAATTCAATAATTATACTTCTCATTGTTATTTCGCCATTGCCTAAATTTTCAACATATTCCACATTGCATTCTATTATTCCTATGAAATATACACGGCTCAATTATCCATTTCTGAATTGGATTTTACGATTGAATAATTTCTCTAAGTTCACCTTCAGTTTTTCACTTAGCAATTCAATTTATTATTCAATTGACCTGTCTATGTTCCGCCTATTTTTTATCTGATAACAACAGATACCGAATCAAAGTGTGATAATTTCATTTCAATTCACAAATCGATGGTCAATTAGTTTGACCTTTCTTTGTTTCCATTTGTAAATTACCTACCATTATTCATGTTATCGTGTGAGTCATTCCACCAGCTTAATCAATACTTTTGAAATTTTTTTCTACACTGAAAATTAAAATGATTCTTAGAAAAAATTAGTTATTTTCCAATACCATAAGTACTTGGAAAATGCTGATTCACAATAGTATTTATTTTCATATTGAGAGTTTCATAGAATTATTAACAGTAACGTGCTATATATGTTTTCGATGGAATTCTTGTGACATTTTGAAATGAACGTCGCGTCATGATGTTTGATTAGGTTCCACTGGGTTCGAAGGTCATATTCATCGTTACGTTTCTTCGATAATGTTCTAAACATTGTTATAAATTGTTCGTTCCGTTAACCAGCTGACACGTCAATCCTCATAAGTTGAAACTTGTGCGAGCATTGGATTAACGAGACCTTACCTTTCAACGAGCGATTACCCAGCATGGTGGCCTGGCGGGGCTTTGAATGTATAACAGTATTATTTAATCGAAAACATGATTAGTTAATTCTACTTGAATTTGGTACAATTACAAAATAACTTCGCAATTCTTGAACCGTCCGTTATATTTTTTCAATATTGTGTTTCCATTAATTTGGTATCAATTAGAAAATTAAGTACTTCAAGTCCATTCCGCCCCGCGGAGAATTTGTATGCTCTCGGGCGACTTACATCGTCGCCCTTGGAACGCAAACATCTACTTTATACCATTGGTACTTCGTTGGATTGGTATGGTGGATAAAATTGAACGATTATCGGCACACATTAAGTTACAAAGGTGTAACGGCGTCACGCCGTCGGCGTGCCAGTCTGGGATTCAAAGACAAAGAGATTCGATCCACTTGCCCCATTGCAGCTTTGGAGGTGATGCTGATTATCTTGCACATATGCTGACGTCGAAAAATTGAAATTCAATCGATTAATTTCTTGACAAGAATTTGAACCATTTGTTATTGGAATAAATTGTATTCCACTTCGAAGTAATCGATTCATAGAACTTGAAAAGATTTTGTTGCTATGGCACACTTAGCCGCAACCTCTTTGCATCCAGGTTTGAATAGTTATTTTTCTGTTAAACTGATACTTTCATGACCTTCATAATTAACTTATATCAAAGCTGATTTTTTTTGAGCTTGATAGAATCCCTCTGCCAATGTTAAAGAGGATGCAAATAGGGGTTGCTAGCTATTGAAGATTGTTTATAGTGAGAGTTAACGCTTTACGGCACTGGTCAGACGAAGACGGTGATAAGTAAAAATTCTCACATCTGGCCAAATGTTGATACACAACCCGGCAAACATTATTCATCATTCATGACAAACATATTTTGTTACACATCATTCATGACAAACAAACATATTTTGTTGCACACTCGATGAACGTAGTAATCTCGTAGCCGTATCAGACTATTGGGAACTCATTGGTATGATCTATTGTATAACGATTATCAATTGCAGAACATGAAAACTCCTTCAGTTTTGTTTGATCTGCCATGGGCGTGAATAACGAATTTCTTAAGGGAAGTAAACATTTTTTTTTCTTGATTGGCATGAGGGCCGTGCCTATGTAATTAATATTGATTACTCCCCACATAATTGTGTTCTGCAATTTATGATAGAAGTATACTGGTATATGGTTCCAAGATGAATTAAGTAGTTGGAATAACATGGTCAAAATTCTGCCTCGAATCTCCTCTGAAAAACTACCACCTCTCAAGCAGAAGTGGATGCTAAAGAAGTCTGTTCTCGGAAGTGCCCTAGTAAATCAAAAAGCATTGAAGGCACTTAAGTTATTCCCTTGTGAGTCTTAGCTGCCTTGGGACTACAAACACTCCCACAGAGAAATGAAGTCACCTTGATGAGGGTTCCAGGTCACAAGTGAATCGAAGATACTGAGGACGCTGATGTTGTTACAAAGGAAGGAGCTAAGGCTGAATTCAGACAGATCCGAAATCCAATCGTAAATTTAAATTCAGACCAATCAGAAAAATATCGGATCGTCGTACGATCGGATTTCGGATCTGTCTGAATCCAGCCTAATACTGCCCATTAAGATAAATGGATAGGTGAGGCAGAGATTATTGAGTACCTGGAAGAGGAAACTGTTGTTCTCTGATATAAATTCGCCCACAGGACCCTAATAAACTCAGTCAGAAATCTTCTTCCTTCAATTTATGTTAAAATTTGTTTCTAACCATAGATGAATTATTAAAGAGTTGGATATGGAAGTGTCAATATGGGACAGTGCCCAAAAATCTCTTCAAAATGATGTAGTAGTTTTTGTCTTGGTGCGAATAGTGCTTTGCCTTTCCCAGGTGAAAATCCACTTTTTGGTATATTTTCAAAAATTGTATAAAGATTTTTCAAATGAATTGTTCATTGGGAGTGTTTACTAATGACTTATTTTATCAGTAAGTAGCATTCTAAGGCTGAATACCTATATCTATCTGATAGCCATTACTTACTATGATAATAATCCATTCTATAAATGATTCCATATTTCTAGTTAATATTTGACAGTATTCTTCAAGAGAAACCTACAAATTTTGTGAGAGTTCATTGTTGAAAATGAGTAGTACTTGAAAATGATATTTATAGTACTTTTTCACAAGAAACGCCATCCATTCAGATTGAAAGTCCTTCGGAGTAGGCTATGTTACTAACTCCCTATGCCATACCTTAGGACCAGCATGGTTATTCACGGACCCGTCATTATGAAAAGTGACAGGTGTCATTCCCCAATATCAATGGGAAAAATTCTTAACGATAAAAATCTCTGCCTCATAAGAATATGCGTGCAAGCTATCCAGTGCACTTGAATAATGATGGTTTTTATGTGTGAACTGGTGTGTTCTTCCATGTTTAGGAATTGTCATCACTTATTTAATCACAAACATTTCTAATAATTATACATTCTTATTCATTCAGTTAATTCCAAAGAACATGTACAACGTCGTATTGATTTAACCATTCGAAATTGATAACAGTGATTTACGAGACGTGCGATAACACATCTATATTGAATTGTTGGCAAATGAGATTTTTTTGTGTTTGAAGTTGGACTTTTCGCTGGGAAGATGAGAATAAATATAAAATCATTTGGAGTCGTTGGAATATATTCATAAAATTATCCACTCTTAACTACCTCCCTTTCGTAGTTACCTCTGTCCATTCTTCGTGATATCGAATTTCAAGTCCTAATATCAGTAAGTACTTTTCAGAATCTGAGATAGCATTATTAGTAGAAAATGCTTATATTCAACTTGAATAAACTGTATTTTAATATAGAGGTAGTAGTTATTGTTGTACACTAGAAAATTGATAAACAGATAAAAAGTCAGAAGCCAGCGAATTTCAAGTCCTAATATCAGTAAGTACTTTTCAGAATCTGAGATAGCATTATTAGTAGAAAATGCTTATATTCAACTTGAATAAACTGTATTTTAATATAGAGGTAGTAGTTATTGTTGTACACTAGAAAATTGATAAACAGATAAAAAGTCAGAAGCCAGATCTTTCGTTTCAACGTCGACCATCAAATATCGGAAAAAGTTTTAATGAATGTATGTTTTTCATTTAATGGAAAGAGGCCTACTGAACCCTAAGTAGTAGGCAAGAGCCTTGTAATTCAGGTATAGTATTTGTCAATATAAACAATTTCAAATTCTGACAACACCTGTTATATTTTTGTGAGACACATCACCATCTTATGGCATTTTTTTGCCTTTTCAAACATAAAACTGCATCTGAACTACAACCGAGTTCTAATTGAGCCACTTTCTTTCTTCCTTTCTTTGAACAAACTTCGAAATATTTTTTTGTTTCAGTTGAATCATCATGCCTGTTCCATCTCTGCAAAAACCTGCTCCAGTCTTCAAAGGCACAGCTGTTGTCGATGGGCTGTTCAAAGATATCTCCCTCAAAGACTACCAAGGAAAATATGTTGTTCTGTTCTTCTATCCGTTGGACTTCACATTTGTATGTCCAACCGAGATTATAGCGTTCTCTGACCGTTTTGATGAATTTGACAAAATCAACACTGCTGTCATTGCTTGCTCTACTGACAGTGAGTTCTCTCATTTGGCATGGATTCAAACTCCTCGTAAACAAGGTGGAATTGGAGATATGAAAATTCCTGTTCTGGCTGATAAGTCATGTGCTATTTCCAAAGCTTATGGTGTATTAGATGAAGAGACTGGTGTCGCATTCAGAGGGTTGTTCATCATTGATGGAAAAGGTAAGTCTATATATATATATATATATATATATATATATATATATATATATATATATATATATATATATATATATATATATATATATATATATATATATATATATATATATATATATATATATATATATATATATATATATATATATATATATATAGAGAGAGAGAGAGAGACAGAGGGAGAGAGAGAGAGAGAGAGAGAGAGAGAGAAATGTAATTCAGAACTGACATAATTGGAAAAAGGTATACGAATGAACAGATTCGACTTTTGTGAGAAGTCTGATTATTTGTTCATAGATATTATAATTAATGGACTGGCCTTCATGACAGTTTTCCATATAATAGCACGATGCGGAATACAGTAGAGAGAGAAAGGATAAACACATTGAAATGATATTGTGAAGGACAGAATGATAATTCTAGACTTGACTTACTCTATCCTTAACCTCTCTTTATCTGCTAAATTGAAGGAACTCGCTTAGGGGTTATACTTGAAGCAATCTATCTTGCTCACTCTGTAGTCCTCTCTCTCTCTCTCTTAGGCCCAGACCTTAACTTATAATGTCTATGTATTTATTGCACTTATTATTTGTGAGCAGTCAAGCAACTTACAACATTGACAAATATGTCTAGAAGGTAATGCTATACGAGGAATATAATCAAAATAAGATTCCTGTCCATGAAAGCGACATGATAGGAATAAACGTTGCAGTTTAAGTAGAAATTTAGTCACGTCTCTCTTGAGGATACTCGAAGCTTGCCGACACTAGTGACCAGGAGAAGATTCATCTCTTCTCAATCAGGGTGAGCAAGGGATTCGCCATCTTTCCGTAGTCCTCAACAAATCATCACTAGTAGTTGCAGAGTCTCAGAAAGCTTCCAACTTCATTCCTGTAATGCCCGGATCTTGTCCGGATCAGTCGCAATGTCTTCGAGGACACGACATGCCATGGGAAGTTAACCTAAGTTTGGTAGAGGATACATTTCTCAAGGTTCAGCTGCAAGTTGGCATTCCTCAGCCTTCCGTTTTTCAAATTTGTTTGATGTTCCAGGCATGTCTTGCATCTGAGCCCTCCTAGAACCGTTCCATAAATCGTTCAAAGTTAGCACGACCATTGCAGAGTTGAAATGGAATAACTCGAAACAGGTAGAGTCCATTGCCGGTGAAAAACGCTGTTTTCTCCCTATACATCCTTCTTGGTTATCATTACTACTTCTTATTATAACATTTCCTTCGTGATGGCCGAGGTTTCCTTCTATTTACTGAACGGCAGTCGTCTTGGTAGCTGTCGGATGAGAGCAGCATCGCCTTTTTTCTTTCATCCTCCGATAGGTGACTCCATATGATTTCTTGAAAGTGGCTACGAGTTCTGCCGGAACTTGTTGACTGCTAAAGACTGGAGCTTGCTCTCCAATTTTGTTAAGTTTTGCAACAGGTTCTCATACTCCGATGACCTGCCCCTTCTTGAGTGTGGTCCTGTTGTCCTTTGGATTGGGCACTCTCAACGAAACCACTTTGTTGGTACAGTTCATCAGGCATTTGGCTACGCAGACATTTCGGAAGTTTTCGGGCGGTTCCACTACAGCAACTTCCAAGCCACCGGGTTTAACAACTTCGACAGCGACGGTCTGCTCGCAGTTGGGTGGGATTCTAGAATCTTCTGCTACCACAAGTTTAACGGTTCCAAATTGATGGTCGGGTCAGATAAAAGGATCTCCTCGGTTCAGACAATGAAAGTTCTGTTCCTCATTGACTATGAACCCATGGGCAGTCAAATCCAAGAATAAGTTCGTCGACGATATCAGCTATCAGGACATTTCCCTCTGTCTCCAAGTTTCCAAGTCCAATTCTGACTTGACTCTCTCCGAACACGGTGATTCTATTTCTTGTGGCTGTTTCCAAAATGGGTGTCCGCATAGAGGTCCTAATGTTTTGTTTGCCAGAAATGTTGTAATTTATAATCGATCTTGTGGCTCCCGTGTCGACAGTGAGACAGCATGGATGGTCGGACAGAACCCCATCAGTAGACTGTTGCCATTGCGTCTTATTGTGGATATTGAGAACCTGGGGGCTTGGGATGTGTGAGCCAATGTACGCTCCCTTACATTGACTGAGCGGAGTTTTCCGAACCTCTCTGTTCTTGTTCGAGTGCCGTACGTCGTCACTTCCATTCTTCCCCCGACAGTCACGTTTCAAATGCCCTTTTCTGCCACAGTTGTAGCATTTTGGGTGCCACTTCCGGTCGTTGGCAGGTACTTCGGTTTGCGAGCGTTTCTTCAAAGTATCCAGCTTCTTGACCAGTGCCGCAAGGATTTTTTACTCAGAATCTCATCGTCTTCTCAGTGATGGTCCGGACCTGATGAATTTTTCGGAACTTTAGGGAGGCCTTATTGGCAGCTTCGACCTTCGATTATAGATGAGAGTGTCTTTCAGAGTGCGGAGGCATCTCAGCCTCATGCCTGCTGTATTTCGATGTCTTTGATCCCGTCGATGAAAATCTTAACACATAACTGGTTGCTGAATTCCTCTGGTGCTTCCTGGTAGGCAAGTCTGATCAGTCTCTCAATGTTGCCTCCATATTTAGCTCCATATTCTTGCAGAGTCTCTGATGTTCCTTGGGTTCTTGACTTGAGCTGATTGTCGCTTTCTCCTCTCCATTCCAGCCATTACTACCTGCAGCCGCCTCAAATTGCCTCTTGTAGATGTTCCAGGGAGGTCCTCCTTCGTTTCTCCGATACGATCTTGGAGTTTTTATTCCGCTCCATTGACTCGTTCCTGAAGCTCTTTTTTTGGTTTCCTCAAGTTCTCTATTGACTGATTCCTTTCAATTCATTGAATATTCACAAAAACAGGTCACTATCGTCTTTTCTCCGCTGTTCCTCAGCCCCTCTTTCTAACCGACTTCGTTGTTTCTCAGCTTCTTTTTCTTTGCGCCGTTGTTGTTTTCATTCCCGCCGTCGTTATTCTTCATCCCGCCGTCGTTGTTCTTCATCCCGCCGTCGTTGTTCTTCATCGTGCCGTCGTTGTTCTTCATCGCGCCGTCGTTGTTCTTCATCGCGCCATCGTTGTTCTTTATCGTGCCGTCGTTGTTCTCCATCGCGCCGTCGTTATTCTCTATCGCGCCGTCGTTGTTCTTATACCGCCCTCGTTGTTCTTCAGCCTCTCTTTCTCCCCGACGACGTTGTTATTCAGCTTCTCTTTCTTTCCGACGACAATGTTCTTCAGCCTCTTTTTTATCTCTGCGTCGTTGCTTGTCAACCCGGCGTCGTTGCTCTTTAACCCGGCGTCGTTGCTCTTCAACCCGGCGTCGTTGCTCTTCAACCCGGCGTCGTTGCTCTTCAACCCGGCGTCGTTGTTCTTCAGCCTCACTTTCTTTCCGATGACGTTGTTCTTCAGCTTTTTTTCCTTGCGTCGTCGTTGCTCTTCATCCTGCCGTCGTTGCTCTTCATTCTGCCGTCGTTGCTCTTCAACCTTCCTTTCTTCCCGAGGACGTTGTTCTTCAGCTTCTTTTTCTCTTTGCGTTGTCGTTGTTCTTCATCCCGCCGTCGCTGTTCTTCAGCCTCTCTTTCTTTTGATTCCGGCTTGAATAACTAATTTGCAGCACTTCGGTTGAATTTTCTTGAGGGTCTACCATTTTTAAACCCTCGGACAAACAGTTCCTTTATACTTTGTTTTAAAAGTACCTAGCTCAGGTTAGAGGATCAGTAAAAGTGATAACTTTTAATAGAGGTATTAATAGTGATATTCATTAGACCAAGCGTTGACAAATACCTGGAAGATTCTTTTCGGCGAGGAACACACCATATCCGTTCCAAATGGTCGTGTCCTCACTCAATTTGTTTTCGAGATTTGTAGTAATTTCGTATGCACCTCTGTTCACTAGAGAACTCGATTAGATATTCGAGTGACTAAACACGAAAATTGCATTTAATTACAGTACCTAACTCCTAGGGCCAGGCTAATTAAAAAAAAAACGAAAAGTAGAAATATATGAAATTAGCTGCAACTTAGGTTCATTGGAAAGTTTGTAAATAGTTGAATATAGTAGTAGCATGAGTAGCGACAGAAGGCCGGTTTCATCCAGTCCGCGACTTATATAGTCTAATTATAGAAAGTTAATAAGGATTATCAAAAGGTTAGTAGTAAGTATAGGGTGAAAAGACAAGCAATTTCGTCTGATAGTTCCTCGCAGGGAATAGTCTTGCAGGTACTTCCTGGATAGGAACAATTTTACATATAATTTTTACCGTTAGTCTGTGATAACTATCTTTAAAAATAGTTTTTAATTATTGAACCTTAGTCTGTAATAACTAGCAACCAATTTGTAAGTTCAGTATCAATTTCTTTTCCTGAAAATTCCGTCTTAGAAAAAGGTGCTTCGAGTGTTTTTTTCTCCTTGTCAGTCATTCTTGGAAGTAGGCAGAGCCATGTGGGGGCAAGTGCCATGGAACTCTGAAGCAACTTCCATTCCAAGTAAATGCAGTAAGAAAAAATGCATATAAGTTATACAAATATTCCTGCTACAAATCTACTGACTTTCTTGTTCAGACTAGTTGCATACCTACAATATATTTAGAAAAACGATAAAATCTCCACTCGTTTGATCAGTGCTATTACACTTTTCAGAAGTCTTTTAAAATTAATTCGACTGTCAGAACAAATATTTTCAATCTTCCTTATTTATATCTATTCACATTTCAATACGTTGTGATGCTTAGATTCTTTTATAACCGATTCTGTTAGACCTATATACGCTTGTTTCATTGCATTGTAGTTTCATTTCTTGGTATATAACTGGTGAATCATTTCTCTCAATAGGAATGATACCTTTTGCCGATGTTATTCTACTTAAAATAATTCGAAATATATGGTCTAAAGTGAACAGGTGATTTATATTTGCTATGTTAATTTCACTAAACCGTTTGTGTCTTTCCAACTGTCATTTGTCTACATAGAGGTTTAAATAGGTTTCCCAATTCTAGCTTTGTTTCAATGAATTATCATAGGCACATAATGGTATATATTATACAGTGATCATGTAATGATGGTGTTCAGTTCTGTGCTGATTGGTCTCAAATCTCAAATAAATTGCAAAAACGATTCTTGTTTTCGAATTCTTTTATTCTGTCCTGTCTTTCAAAGTGGCACTGACAAATCCTATCAAAACAATATACAGAGTATCAATCTTAAAAACAAACAAATTCCTGATTTACTTGATAATACAAAATCACCTCCTTTTAGTTGCACTGTAACAAATAACTCACCATCTATGTTTGTTAGACCTGTTACAGAAAATGAAATGAAATATATTGAAATGAAAATTAAAAATAAACTCACTTCTGGGAAAGATGATATACCAACAAGCTTAATGAAACTATTTATAGACTCAGTATGTGCCATAATTGGTCACATCATAAACAACTTGGTCAGATACGGTATTTTTCCTCAGAAATTGAAAATAGCTCAAATTACATCAATTTATAAAAAAGGAGATTGTGATTTATTTAAGAATCACAGACCCATCAGCGTGTTACCTGATCTGTTGAAACTGCTATTGTACAATTCACGGAAAGTATTGTCAATGCCTTTGAAGTAGGAAATATACTACTTGAAATTTTTTTGTACCTCTCTAAAGCATACGATTGCTTAAATCATGAATATTTAATAATTAAGTTGGAACGCTATGGAATAAGAGGCAATGCTATAGAGTGGTTCAGATCTTATTCAAGTAACTGCAGACAGAAAGTAAAAATCGTTTCAAATAGCATAGTTGCAAAGTCAGATAAGAAAAAATAATATAAGCATTCCACAGGGAAGTACTACTGAACCTATTTTGTTTATTGTCTTCATGAATGATATTTTAGAAATTTTAAAGAACAAAAATTGTAATTATCATCAGATAAAAAATTATGCTGATGATACAAAAAATGTTTTAATATCAGACAAATATTTTTCAGACTTGATAATTAAATCGAACAAGTTGGTGGATGACGCAGAAAATTGGTTCTTGAAAAATAATTTTTTATTGAACATAGAAAAAACAAACGTTCTTTTTTTCCAAACACAACAACAAAGAATTCAAACTCCATCATCGGTTAAGGTACTGGGAAATTATATGAAATTAGAAAACTACGCAAAATTTTTAGGAAGCTATATTCACGAGCATCTTCATTGACATATACATATAATCAGTCTAGGAAAAAAACTAAATGAATAGCTTATTTCAGAAACAACATAAGTCACATTTTTGACCATTTTCACTTTCAAGCAGATTCTTATTGTGTGCATGTAAATACATCGTTCCATGCAGAAACAACATAAATCAGACATAGCTATAGTACTACAGCTATGTCTGATTTATGTTGTTTCTGCATGGAACGATGTATTTACATGCACACAATAAGAATCTGCTTGAAAGTGAAAATGGTCAAAAATGTGACTTATGTTGTTTCTGAAATAAGCTATTCAAATAAAATATGTTATAGTACAAAAGTTGTAAGCAACTACTTGAATGAGAAATCATTAAAAATACTTTATTTTGCAAATTTTGAAGCATCGGTTAGATTTGGCATAATATTCTGGGGAAGTAATATGAACATAGATTGAATATTCAAAATTCAAAAGAGTCGTGAGAAATATTTTCAAATTGAAATACTTACAGAGAAACCTTCCGTGGCATCTTTAAAAAAAAATAACATTTTTTAATAGGTCTATATATATATGAATGTATTGTTTACTTTTTCAAAAATAAATCAAAATTCAAAGTAGGAGGTGATAATCATGATTATCCTAGTCGCAGTAACAATATAATTCATCCAGCACATCTATCAACTTTGACAGAAAAACATCCATCCATTCAACCATATTCACTAGAAGAATATTTCAACTGAAGTACATATCTTTCATCTTGACACTATTCAACTTCTGTATTTTATTTGTTTTGTAACATGTAAGGTATTTCTGTGAAATAAAGATTATTATTATTATCACTCTAACAAAATTCGACAGATTACCTCTGCCTTCTTCCTTGATAAACAATATTTTCCTCTCAATAGAAATATTTCACTTTCCGCCTCAGTGTGTAATATACTATTTTTGAAATGTGATTCAATAATGATGATTGCCTTTTCAATAACTTGGACTTTGTTTATTTCAGGCATTTTGAGGCAAATCACCATCAATGATCTGCCAGTTGGGCGCTCTGTGGATGAAACCCTTCGACTTGTTCAAGCTTTCCAGTTCACTGACGAACATGGGGAAGTTTGTCCAGTTGGTTGGAAACCTGGCCAGAAGACAATGAAACCAAACCCGAAAGAGAGCAAGGATTACTTTTCCACTACACACTAATGAGCTCATCTATTAGGATATAGGTAGACTATAGAAAGTCGTCCAAATTGAATGAAGAAATTTTTTATAATTTTATCCATAGAGTTAAGGATACTTGCTTTTCGTTAATGCCATTAACTTGATTTTTTCCTTCCAACAAAACCTTCCAAATATTTTCCATTTAGTCTTGCATGATATTTATTTTGAGTACTTTTCAATTTACATATGGAGATGTGTTATTCTTGAACTCTTTAAGCTATTCTCCCATTTGGGAAAGGGTTTAATCAGAGTTCTTGAGTTTGAATAAATTTGTTTTTCAAGTTAGTTGCTTCCTTTCATCAAGTAGTTCCGTAATAAACTCCTAAAATGAATATGTTGATTGGATAACTGTCATAAACGGAAACGAACAGAATCACTGCTTAATGATCCAATAATTTAGATAAATGTTCACTTTATGATTATTGTTTGTTTATATCTATGATACGAGATTTGTTATCACACTAGCGCTCCCACATGTTGAATTTATCATAGAGTGTTTCCAAATTTGGGCAGAGTAGTCCCACACAAAAATTTAACATAAAAATAACCTGCGTATTATAGTTACACCTATCCCAACAAAATATTAAATAATTGTGCCATTACTGATAATCTTCCATTAGTGGAATTCACTCATTTGTCCTCAAATTGTAGTTCATTCTCTTACAGTTGGTATCTCATTTGTTAATCAATGTTTGGGATAACTTGAAAAATCGTGGGTTAACAACATCCAACAAGATATTGAAATAATGTAGCACATTCATAAAAATATTATTTGAGGTATAAGAAAATTCCATCATAAAGTTATTATTTTACATGGATGAATGTCTCTACAACCTCATCAAAATAACTATTCAAAGTTTCATTTAGCCCCATTTAACCATTTCTTTTCATAAGTCAGTGAAAACAGGCCCTGGCATATTATTAATCTGGGTTCATTCCCCCTCCTCTGTCTGAATAGCTCTTTTTTACCAACCTTATATCTGAGGGTATTATAGGCAATCTCCATTTCCCAGCCAAGCTTACACTTTCAACTAATATACTCCGTTTCATAATTCAGAACATTTGACTCATCAACTTTGTTATTATTTCCTTTCACTGCTGCAGTAACAGCACACCGAGATATGCCAAACTTTTCTGTTGTGATAAACCTTTTCCTTCTTCCACTGCTGCTTTCATCTGCTCTACAAGTCTTCAGTATAATGTTTATATTTTCTTGCTCTTAGGCCTTTTAAACAATGAGATTGGATCATTCGATGTGAAAGTTGAAACTTTTTGTAGAGAAATTATCCTAACGCCAAACTGATATTATCACCACTTGATGCACGTTTTGCATCTTCAGAAGAAAACTGATACTAACAGTTTGTTTTCAAAAACGGAAGCAGATTTGGTTTCCGAAACGTTAAAAGAGACGTATTTTGATGAACATTAGTCCTTGTATTTTTTTGATAAATATTAGTTCTTGTACTATTTTTATTGCCAAATTTGGGTTATACAAAAAGTTTCTGACTTATAGAACATGTTCCATTCAGAAGGAACTGTTTTTAATTAACACAGCAAATTTTTGGCGTAGATAAGAAATCTGCTCTTTTACACTTCTATGGAATCCAAAACAAAGTAATGACTTTCAAATAGTAATCAGTTTGTCAAAATGATTAAGGCTTTCGCGGCCGAGGTTTTCGGCATTACTACTTTTCTTCGGGTTTGAAGGCCGTCGTTCTTTGGAATTTCTTTCTTTCGCTAGCGCGAGTGGCTAGCTTCTACAGAGGCTTACTCATCTCATCTATTATTCCGATGACTGAGTCATTGAAACGTTAGAAAGAAATTCCAAAGAACGACGGCCTTCAAATCCGAAGAAAAGTAGTAATACAAGTTGTTGAAGCCCCGCTTTAAATATAGATTTAACAATTCTAGATTTAATTAGTTTTTTTCTTCTCATCTTAATATTTCATATAAACAACCCAATATCAACAATTTATCATGATAATGATCATCCTATTATTCAATTCGAAATTGTTTTAATTTTTCTCTTTGTACGCGTGTATCATTTAATTATGAATCAAACACCCAGTATACGCGCCTACTGAGAAGATAGCAGTTGAGCAAAAATCTCAATCGGTTTCGGTACTGACTGTGCTGTGCATGATACGGTTTAATCTCTCTCACAAAAACAATCGCTCGTCTCGTGAAAATCTTCACTGTGCAACTACGAACCTATTATACAGTCCACTCTCCAAGAAAATTGAAGATCGACACAAGGAAAATCTGCCATACGGGACTTGGAAATCCAGGTAGGTGCCGTTGATCCTGTGTTTGATTGCCGATCATATCAAAATTTTTCGTCTAAACACTTTTCAGTTTGTTATCTCTACAACAAGTGACAATAGGCCTTTTCTAATTTCTAGGCACTTAATTGCGTCCTAATTGATAGAGTGCGGCTTTAATTTTTACTTCAAGGTAACAAACTTTTTACGTGGTGAGGAAATATTGAATTTAAGTCTTCCAAATCTCCCTGGTACACCGAACACACAAGGATGCAGTTCACGTTTGAAAAACTCAAAACATTATTTTGTCAATTCTGAAATGAGAAAGTTACTTTGGTCTTACTTACCCACTGTCCTAAGTAACCCCCATTTATGACACAATAATTAGGAGCTGCTTGAAAAGTACTGAATTCCATTGTTGACAATATTATTTTGAGATTTGTGTATGAAAACACAGGTTTGGTAAGCAGCATGTTATATTTAAGGAATCCGGTTTTTTAGAAATAACTATATAATTTGATCTTAGACTATTAATAAGCTAGGGTGCTTAAAGCATTTCCACCATTCTCTTACTGTCTCTAGATCCTTTACTCTATCTTAAGTTTTCAGTAAACCAAGCAGGTATCATCAGCATTCAGTTGTAGTTGACCGTTCAAACGAAGTTGAGCAATGGAGTTTTTGTAGATAGGGAACAGCATTGAACCAAGGACAGAGACCTTAAAGGATTTCTCCCTTTTTTTTTTCGAATAAGGATTCAAACCATTTGAAATTTTTTCAATTCGGAACAATTTTATCGTATTGAAAATGGCAATTCGAACATTTTTTGTTCTTGCACTATTAAACAAAAAGGAAATAGTAGTTAGTACAACAAGAGCAAGATGCCATGGGCAATATGGCCAATATCCATTCGAGTTATACAGTGAATTTTTTTCTTTGACCAGGTAAATACTCTTTTCAAGTAACATATAGTGATAATCAATTTTAGATATAGAACATTTTTTTCGATAGTTACATTCATCGACATCCTCCGGAAATTCAAAAAATTGGTACTTGGTACCTGAAAAGTTATATTTCAATCGTTAAAAAAAAAGCAAAAAAAATCGGTTTTGGTGAGACTCGAATCAACGACTAGGTTACTATATAATGTCTACTCCGACCGCCAATTGAACCAGCAATGAAAAAGCCTCGTCGAATGTATGACAGCGTCTTGGACCGCTAGACCACCAACTGACCAATTGATCCCAACATTAATTTTAATTTTTGGTAGGTTATAAAACAACGATGAAATGATTAATTTTTTGAAAAATTCAATTCAAACAATAAACGTTATCACTCTGTCAAGTAAACCAATAGATAAATTGACAGAAGTAGCCTCTACTATGTGGTAGACAGGTAGACGATCTACATGAAAATCAAAAAATAAAAATTCTCATGTTTTCATACCGCTCACTTATAAGTGGAAGTTTTATTTCTCAATTTTCAGACAGAGGTTTTTGTCTTTCTATAGAAATAGCAAATTTTTGTTTAATTAATCCAATTCATTTTTCACCTGAATTGTGAATTAAATTCATAACAGTAGTAACTGTTATTATTATAGTAATCAGAGGTTTGTTTCGAGTTAATAGGGATCTGATTGTGTTCTGTTTTGAATACAGAACAGAATTAAAAAAATTGTGTTTACAGTATCCCTGGTTTATGTGGCAGTTTATACACTGGTGAAACAGCAAGGCCAAGAAGAATAAGGACAACTGAACACAAAAACAATTTGAAAAGATGAGAAATAGATAAGTCGACATTAGCTGAACATGTATTATCAACAAATGGAACACACATGGTCGAGTGGGATAACATCAATTTACTAAAGACAGAACAGAATGCAACAAAAAGAAAACTCAGAGGCTACTTGCATTCTGTTAAACGGAAATGAAGAGATGCTACTTGTTCATTGAGTATTGACCAATGTCGGATGCCTCTTCTGAAAAGGAAGTTGACTAGATTCAATTCAAAGTAGGTTACGTGTCAAAATCAACTCTAGGTATAGCTGTTCATGAATAAGTCACGCCAGTGTCACATTTTGACCCTACGTACCAGATATTGAATTTCCATAGAGAATTTTCCAAAATAGGCTCCAAAAAAGATGCGACTAGTTACCAAAACGTCGCCAAGGGGAAGTATATGCATTTTATCAATAAATTTGTTCATTGAATCTTCAAATTCATAATAATACGATACTTAACTGACAAAATAGTAACTCAATTTTGCATATCTTTTATATTACAGTTATGTATTGGGGGAAAAATACCAATTTGCCCAAAAAAACAAATTTTTATAAGAACTTGAGGGTTTTTCATAACAGCAGTAAATTTGTTGAACTCTGAGTCATATCAATACATGCTTAGTAGATAGATAGATGCATTTATTGATCGTGTTATTTAAACATGAATTCACATTTATGACAGATCACAAAAAATGGAGCAGTTACAATAAAAGCGACGGATTAAAACATCAAAATATTTAAAAATGGTAGTACTCTTATAGTAATCATGACACTGCAATCTCTTTACATATCTTCTGATTGTTAATTTAATGTGTGATAACAAATCCAAGGCAGAGGGAAAAAGACTTGTAATTAATTCAATTCCTTGCTGTTTGCCAAAAAAGTAGTGGTTTTTTGACGATTAGCCCATCCAGTATCAGAGACTGACTTGGACATATGGTACAAATTATTTTGAAATATGATTGTTGCACAGCAACTGTCTTCATTTAGACTTGCAATTGAGAGTTCTACAATAAATTGCTGTATCGGTTGGGTTATAAATGCAATTTCTGAATGTGTAAAAATGTTATATAAAGTGTGGGAATAGACTTAAGAAATATGAAATAAAAATCAATATATGAAAATATACAATTTATAAAAAATGCACATGATTACAGTAATAAATAGAAAACAAATGTATGAAACTATGAAATGTATTTCAACAGTTATAAAAAATGAAATTACTGAGAACCTGTTGAAAGGAGTGCAAGAAGTCCAGCAGTGGTTCCTATCGATAGGGTATAATTTACAGCAGGTGTGAATGATTGGAGCAGATAAAAACTAGCCAAAATAACAATTGCCAAAAATAAAGCGTTATTATAAAAAATAGAGAATGTTGTGGCCTCAAAGTCAGCAACTTCATTTTTCTTCCAAAGGATCCTCTCATCTTTTTCTTTCTTACTCATTTTCTTGTCGTCAGCTAATTTTTTCGTCAAATCTCTCGTTACAGCTTCTTCCCTTTTAACAGCGATTTTATGTTTCAATGTAAATTTTGTGTTTCGGTACGCCATTGCAAGAAGATATGTAGAAACAGCAGTCACCACAGCAAATAGTATAAGGGATGAATAGATATCAATCATATGTATCCTCCAAAATAACCATATTGGAACAGTCGAAACAATTAGGGCATTTCCATAGAATAATGCAGATGATTTTGTGGACACATTTCTGCTAAAATCTTGGAGCAGCAGCTCTTCCTCCTTGGTAAAACCTTTTGGTTGCGATTTGGACATGATTTATGTTGTTGCTACTCCACAAATAGTTTTTTTTATAGTACTCGACACACTTGACGTTAGACGCGTATTAACAACTCAAGACTGGCGAAACTTTCCTATCTCTCACCTTTGGAATAAAATGAAAATATTATAAAACGTCACTTATGTCACCGCCACGTCACGCCACGCATTGAAAATATGTGAGGATTGATCTTTGAGCTGTCTGCCAGTGCCAGAGTGCCACGCTTTCTATGGCCACGCTTCATGCTTAAGCCGCAATTTCATTGGCCGCGCAGCAACTTTTTCGCTGCTGCCGCAAAATTCATGAAGTTCAAATGTATGAACTTTATGGCTATATACTGGTGTGTTTACTCCATATAAGAGGTTGTCAGCAAATCAGACGACCGATATGGCCAACTTGATCAAAAAATTCAAAAAATTGATGATTACAAAAACTATATTGACATCAAACAGGGAACTATGGCAATATCATCTTCAGTATCTACCTTCTATACTGCTTGTTATAGGCAAATTCTTCACGAAGCCGCAAAGTGAAGAGATTTTTATTTTTTTTCACGAAACGGAACGAGTCGGTATTTTTTTCACGAAACGGAACGAATCTATATTTTTTCTTACGAACAGGAACGGCGTTCCGGTCCATTCCGAGCACTGTTGCATTGTGTTTCTACCAGTGCTGTTCCTGCCCGATAAAAAATAGTACCGGATTTCATTTCCAAAAAGTACTAGAATTGAGAATTTAGTACTGGATTTTATTTTTCTTAAAATTTGTAGTAATCCAGCACTGAACTATATTATTTATTATTATTTCTATGTAATCCAGGTAGGTACTGGGTATTGGTAAAGTGGCAGAGGTAGTTTTTTATTCAAAAACATTTACCAAGATAGAAAACTAACATCACAATTTGAAATTATCTAAAAATAATATTTGAGTAACGACAAAATGAACGAGATAACCAAACTCACAGAAAAGTTGATCAAAATACAAAATTTGAGATAATAAAGTGATAACTTCATTTGTAATAATAATACATTTCCAAGATTTCAGGACAGGAATCTGTAATTTGTCAAGTCAAACCACAACTTTCAACAGCTCTAAGCTCTAACTTTTGACAAAGCAGTCACAAAACAACAGTTAGAACAAGACCATGTGACGTTGATACCTCAGACCCTCTTCTTCTCTCAAATTTTTTTCTCTTCTGTATCTTTTTAGTAGACTTGATTTGTCTCTTTAGTCTCTACTCTCTACACCGATTTGGAGATTTTGTGACGGAAACATTGAGCCCAATCTCAAAACTGAAATAGCACTAGTTTTCACTAAAAAGTACTTTGGTACTGAATCCCTTCAAATAGTACTAAATCTAGTACTAAAGTACTGACTGGAACACCCCTGGTTTCTACTGATCTGGACCAGAATTCGCAACGACATGTCCACTTGGCAACACAGGACTGTCATCTCCACTGCAAGAGTGCCGGTACCTGGCGGATTTTCTGCAGTACGACTACGCCTCAGGGACCCAATTCTTGAAATCGTAGGAAATGTTTCTCTAGAGAAAATGACGTCATTTTCTCTCGATTCGTGATTTTGCTATTCTTGAAGCCAATAAGAGGAATCAATTCCTATCAAATCAGTAGGAATTATTTCTCCAAGTTTTCTGTAGGAGAAATCGAATTCACCAGTGAAACAGATCACAGAACATTAGTTTCCGTGGCTTGATTTTGATTTCAAGATCACGGTACGATTATTTGATACTTGTTTCTTGATTGTTATTTATGAAAATGGAGTTTTGATTACATAATATATGAGTTTATTGTTGATGTGTATTTACTATTTTGAAAATATCGTGGGAATCATAAGTTGAGATAATGGAAAATGCTATGATGATGTTTGTTCTCAATAATATGGCCAACGCGGAAGAACCACTGAAATGTATAATAAATTATACCTTTCAGTGGGAAGAACAGCTATTGCAAGAACGTAGATGGTTTGTAGTTTATAATCCATTTTAATCACTGGATGAGGCTTCATTTATTAAAAACTTCCATTTGAGTAAACAACTGGCTAGGTATTTAATAAATGTGTTAGATCCTTTCTTGATTCCACCAAACAGAAAATTTGTTGTTAGCAAAGAAATGAAGGTAAAATTATTAAACTCAGTAAATGCTAAAATGTATATTCTTGAATATTGTTTTAGGTTTTGTATCACGTATATCTAACAGAATTCTGATATGTTATTGAATCCAAACCGAAGCTTATTAAATAAACATATTCAAATCTGACGTTCAATACTTCAAATCCGAAATCCGACGTACATCGGACGGTCAATATTTCAAATCAAAATTCCAGAACATTAATCTCGCCACTAATTACGTAGGTACCAAGTAAGATGTCTATATACAAGTATAAGTGTACCACCCTGAAACTATCAATAACATTGGATTTCTGAGAACGTGATTGGTTTAAATATAAATTCAATGGAAAGCGTACTCGACATACGTCGCTGATACAGTTTCCTCCGGAAACACATTCCTAACTCGCCCAAGAATAGCTATTCCTACGTTTCGTATTTCTCAAGAGAATTTGGGAGTATGAAACAATTCTCTAGAGAAACATTTCCTACGATTTCAAGAATTGGGTCCCTGGGACCCAATTCTTGAACCAATGGGTGCCAGAACTAGTGTTTTCGTACTAGATCTAGTAATTTCCGCCAATGTTTAGTACTTTAGTGTTACATTTAATATATCTAGTACATTTTAGCAAATAATTTATATTTAGTACAATTTTTAGTACAGATGAGAAGCTCTTGTCAAAATCGTCAATTTTCACTGTCAATTGCCATAAATGAGTCGTAAAAAAATGTAAACCACGGTAAAAAGTGTTTGCCATTTCACATGAGGAATTGTATAGATTCATTTGTTTTGTTGACATGTGACTTAGTTTTTTTTGTTACATATTTATCTATTCAGGATTTTTTTTAGTTGCTGTACAAGTGATATAGGCAATATATGTTCAAATATGTTTTTTTTGTTATCATTGCTTTCAGTATTTGTATCTGTATGTATTTCAGAAGATATTTTTATTTTATTAAATGTACATATTTATTTTTTTTTATTTATATAGGTCTATAGTAACAAAGTGAAGTTTTGTCCCTTTGTTATTATAATTAAATCATTAATTCAAAATTCCCGCCATTTTATCAAATTTCCCTCCATTTATTTAGTCATTTTTGTGTTCAGTGTTGGTGCTTTATAGCCCCTTTTGGTACATATTGATATTTATTCTTTTTAGTACATTTTCTCCGGTTTTAGTACTTTTTTTTCATGATTTAGTACATCATTGCATTTTCATTCTGGCAGCACTGCTACGCCTACATCATCAATTTTTGATCAAGTTGGCCATATCGGTCGTCTGATTTGCTGACAACCTCTTATATGTTATATCACAGAACACCCTACCCCTACAGTGTTCTGTGGTTATATGGAGTAAACACACCAGTATGCCAGATGCCAGTATATAGCCACCTTATACAAACGATTACTGCTATGGACGAATTTCTTGGACTTTAATTGTTTACAATTTCCTGCTTTTCTTTGAATAGAGTTGAAGTGATTGTGATAGCGTTAACTAAGATGCCTAGGAAACCCTAGACATCTTAGCGCTAACGGCACTAACATACGAAATATAACGTTTACGGGTTTTCATAAAATTGATTTGAAGTTTTCATCATAGACATCTATATGACGTTTCGGTTATCTGTTAAATTCGCGGATTCCGAGATTTTGAGAGTTGACTCCTGAACATGAATGATATTTTTATTTGACGAGATTATAGTACCTTCATTAGGATCAGGATGTTTTTATTTTAATTTTTTATTGAATCAAATATTGTTTTTTTGTGAATAGAATACATACTCCAGTCTATGACGGTGAAAAAAGTGTAAACTGTGTATTTATCCCATACAGCACCGATTCGTATGAAAATTTGGATATAGGTTCTACTTACTCTCTATTCCAAAATCTACCCCGTGCCGAGGGTTGCTTTCTCCCTGGGGGTGGATGCCACCCCTTCTTGGGGGTGAAAATTTTTCTATTGGAAATGAGTGCGGAAATCAATAGATCGACTAATTCTAAGCACTTTTTGTTCAATGAAGTTTTTTCTGAAAAGCAATACTTTTCGACTTATTCGCGAGTGAAATTGTCGGTTTTCAGGCAAAAAAAAACACGTTTTCAGATCCTTTTTCGCGAATAACTGGAAAATAATGCATCTAATCGAAAAACTTGCAGAGAGCAAAATTATAGCTTTTGAAAAAACGGAGGCTACTGTTCATTTGTGATGTATGCAAACTCACTACAAACTGAATAATTGCTTGTTGAAAGTTGATTGGTATTTTCAAACGCCAAAATGGAAAGTTTCTACGTACAATAACCAAAAACCAATGCATTTTTCGGAAAAAACTAATTGGACCTCTTCTGGAGTCCTTCAAAAATCCTTTATTTTTGTTATTTATAAAAGTTTCTAGCATCGAAAATGACCGAGGTATGAAGGAAATAATGTTGAATCCTATTTTTTCGTTGAAACAAAATTGAGAATAACTCATCCTCTCTTCTCCCCCCTTTGAAAAAAATTGTTGTTACTCCATAATCCACTTCATTCATGTCCTTTCAATGAGTTCTGAGTTTCTTGTCAATTGAAAGTACGTAGTTTTGGGAAAAATTGAGATTGAAGAGAAAAAATCATATACGTAATTCAGCGAAAAATCACAATTTCTTCGAAACAACTCGAAAAGTATTGATCACATGCAAAATTTTCTAGAGTACAAAATTGGAGGCTATTCTTCTCTGAAAATTTCGGTGTTTCATTTTCTTCTGCAGGATGAAAATAGAGTAAAATATGGCCAGTTAAATATTGTGAGGGTTCACGCAAAGTGCCTTTTTTGAGCCCTTTCAGCATGAACCTTTTCAAAAATATCATCTGAAACAAAAATTAATTCGAATGAGCTTATAGCTCTTGAAAAAAGCTACAAAATACATCTTTGGTGGATTTGATTGCTTGAAGAATAAGCGAGTTATGGGAATAAAACCAAAAACAATTTTTGTAGAAATTAGAGAATGTACATTAGTATATTGAAGAATACACATAGTAACTATATTTCAGGCCTAGTGGAACTGTATGTATATTATATATGTATATATACATATAGTTCCACTAGGCAACGATTTTTTCCAAAGGGGGGGAAGAGATGATGAGTTACTCACAATTTTTTTTTCGACGAAAAAATAGGATTCAACATTATTTCCTTCATACCTAGGTCAGTTTTGATGCTACAAACTTTTATAGATAACAAAAATAAAGGATTTTTGAAGGACTTCAAAAAAGGTCCAATTAATCTTTCCCGAAAAATGCATTGGTTTTTGGTTATTGTACGTAGAAACTTTCCATTTTGGCGTTTGAAAGTACCAATCGACTTTCAACAAGCAATTATTCAGTTTGTAGTGGGTTTGCATACATTACAAATGAACAATCGCCTTTGTTTTTTTTGTCTGAAAACCGACAATTTCACTCGCGAATAAGTCGAAAAGTATTACTTTTCAGAAAAAACTTCATTGAACAAAAAGTGCTTAGAATTAGTCAATCTATTGATATCTGCACTTATTTCCGATAAAAAAATTTTCACCCCCAAGAAGGGGTGGCATCCACCCCCAGGGAGAAAGCAACCCTCGACACAGGGTAGATTTTGAAAAAGAGTGTATGTAGATCTCAAATCCAAATTTTCATTAGAATCGGTGCTGTATGGGATAAATACACGGGAAAATGGTCATAGACTGGACTAACATGTTGAAGCATCATTACACCTTACAATTTATTACACAATAAATTCGTGAATTCATTGATGACGATAGGCATCATTAGTCATTGTATGTCCAGTACATACTTTCTGTTCCAGGGCAAATTTTACAAACAAGTAAAAGGCGCCCCTATGGGTTCTCCTCTTTCGCCAGTACTTGCAAACCTCTACATGGAAGATTTCGAGTCTAGAGCAATTGATACATCTGCACTGAAGCCGACGTGTTGGATGCGTTATGTGTATGATGTCTTTGCTATCTGGCCTCATGGAACCGAAAGTCTTCACACCTTCCTCAATCACCTCAACAATATTCACCCCGATATAAAATTCACCATGGAAATGGAGACGAACAACGCTATTTCCTTTCTTAGATGTCCACATATTACAAAATCCAACGATAATTTCACTCATACTGTCTACCGAAAACCCACGCACACCAATAGATATCTTAATGCCAACTCCCACCATCATCCAGCCCAGGTGAGCTCCGTACTGAATTCTCTTATCAATAGATCCATCAAACTCACAGATGACCATAACAGACCCAGTGAGCTGAAGAAGCCCACATATGCCCTTCTTCAAAATGATTATTCCTACTCCCAGATCCAGAGAACCATTCAACGCCAACACACCTGCTTCTCGCATCCCAAACCACCGGACGACCCAGCTGAACGCCCGAAAGCTTTCCTTCCTTTCATTCGGGGTGTCACTGATAAAGTGAGCTGAATTCTGACAAAATACGACATCAAGACAGTTTTCACAGCAAACAATCAAATTTCCTCTTTCCTGCGCTCAACTGAAGATACAATACCCAACGAATCACAAGGAATATATGAATTTCCTTGCCACGACTGCTCGAGAACATATATAGGACAGACGAGCATCAAACAGGTCCTACGAGCACGAACAGCAAGAACACTCCACTCCAGAATCATTCGCGAAGCAATAGAAGTTGAAAAACGCCCTCAATGCCTCAACAAACGAGACGACTCGCAAAGGTTCCCCAATTCCTGGAAACCATTATTATCCCTTCGAACAAATCCATTAATTAATCCTTCTCAAACCAGACCTGTATACAGTCCGACAGTTTCAACAACGTCGGATTCTCATACAGCTATAAATATCATCCCTCTATCCACCAAACCACAATCTTCACTCTGTCAAGATGAGTGCTGGGGGTTAAGGGGTTAAGGAGGAGGCCTCGCCTCGCCACCAAGTCAAGAAGTCTTATTGAGAATATATATATTTATCTGATGGCATGTCATAATGACAACGTTATGTCACTCAATTTTGATGACATAAGGAAGCTCATTATGGTACTAAGTACCATAATGAAATTCTATAAGGAAAACATGTAATGGTTATTGCCGTTACAACCTGATGACGTTGTCAAGGAAATGGCAAAGCACAGCTCACTCACCTACTAATATTTGAAACTACACAATACTTACTCCTTTAAAAATAGTTGTCATTGTGACATGTCGAAAATGCAGTTTTTAATTTTTCGAAAGTGTATTGATATAAATGCCATCAGATAAAATTTTGTATGTAATACGAATCATAAACAACCATTATGGCACACGCCGTGTTATCGGACTCGCCTACGCCTCGCCCGATAACATTCACGACTTGTACCATAATGATCGTCTTTATGATCCTTATTACATAAATAACTAATATACTACAAGCTCGTATAATTCGCGACAAGGGCGGATCCAGGATTTTATTTCTGGGGGGGGGGGGGGCACAAGATACGGGCAGGTAAAAAAATCAACAATAACTGTTAGAAATAGACTTGACACTTCAAGTTTATTTCTGCGAGTTGAAGTATGTATTGAAAGGTTCATGAAAGTGGCGGAAGAATAGAAAAATTGAATGTTTAATAAAGACAGTTTTCTTTTATGTTTCCTGCTAAATATGTCCAGCACTTCATTAGCGTCTATTTTTGCCGCAACGTCTTGATGCGATATGCATTAAAGCCAATTCATTCAAACGCTCCTCAGTCATCCTGTTGCGAAGATATGACTTTTCGGCGTAAGGTGGAGAAAGATCGCTCGGCAGTGCTAGTAGTCACTGGAAACGTGCACAGCAATTGACAAAGAGTTCTAATATCTGGCAGCATCGTTGCTCTTTTGTAGGCTACAGCCGTGTTCGGGTTCGCAATAAATACTGTTCTAGGCAAAAATAGTCACCCACCCAATTAATATAACTATTTCGAACCGTTCCTGAACTGTTTTTGTTGTGAACCCGAATACAACCATCTGCTGGAGATACTGGGATATTTTCTCTCATCTGTTGCCAAATTTTCAGCTCTCCCTTCAAAGCTAACCAACAAGGTTCTCTATATATTTCAGCGCCTTGCAAAACATCCTCCACATCTTTGTCGCTGAAGTTATGGGACAGCAACTTTTGCAGCTGTCCAATTATCTGCATGGGAGCGCTAGGGAACCTGGCTGACATTTCACTCAATATATAATCCAGAAAAGGAATATATATTGAAAGTATTCGTTGAGCTTGACATACTTCTATTTACTCCGACTTGGGAACTAATCCGTTCGAACCTCCCATCGACCGTCCGATCCCTGATCCTGCGATAATTACTAATGAACCCTTAAATCCCACCAACCTTCAATCCTCGATCTCCAGTGATGATAGCCAGCTAGTAAGATGACTCAGACCTAGACGCAAGGTCACTCAGTCTTGAAAATGGCTCCGAAATGGGAGCCGAAACGTAGACAAGTAAATCATTCCAGACGCGGATCAACCGGAAGTTCCAGCCAGCACATTTCTAACCGCGGAAGCCTAGCCGATCAAATATATATATATATATATATATATATATATATATATATATATATATATATATATATATATATATATATATATATACATATATATATATATATGTAACTCAGGAACATCTGGCCTATTCCTGAAAATTTATACGGATATTCTGGGTCTTAAGGAGACCCAACAGGCGTCACATCGCGCAAAAGTCTTGATAATGGCTGCAAAGTGGGAGCCGAAACATCGACAAACCGAAAGTTCCATATCCATAAACCGGCCTCGAGGCATTCGAGTGGCTGTTTAAGGATTCGACTAAGAGCTGAAAATCTTTCAGATTGAAAAACCGGCGAAAGCTCTCATTTTCTATCGAAAATTATTTACGTCAGTCAATATATAGGACCTCATATTATGCTCCTTTTCTTTATTCTGGATTTAATAATAAATGACCCTGAGTTTGATAGAAATGCGCACAAAGAAGGGAGAAGAGAGCCAAGTTCATGAGATTCAAAATAGAACTGGTAAATAAGCGAATAAAATAAAACATTTCACAAATTTTCCTAGATCAAGTGAAAATTCTTTTGTGTATATGATGTGGAGGGGATGAAATTGAACAAAGAGGGAGAGCACGGAATACCTGTTAATAGTATTCTGCGCAGAGAAACAGTATGGAATTGTTTAAATCAAATTTGACGTTGCCAAGTGTACAAATTCTTAGGGTATTTACGAATAAATTTATCAAAACTGCTTTCAGTTCTTGTAGATATATTAAGCTGAATTATCCACCACAATAGCATCTTAAATAAAAAAGTGTTGTTTTGTTCGATAATAGTATTGTTTACATCGTTAATTTGCCGAGAGATTGTTCTAAAATTGTTCGTTCCGTCAACCAATTGCCGAACGTCGACCCTCAGAAGTTGAAACTTGTTCGAGCAATGGGATTAACGAGGCATAACCTTTTATGGTGCGATTACCCAGCACGGTGGTTTGGCGGAGATTTGAACCCCGGTTCAAATCTCAAACCAAGTTGAGATACCCTTTCTCTGCTGTAAATCTAACAAGGCAGATATTAGGCGCAAGGAAACAACAACTTTCCTGGCTACTATGCCGGATATTGAATGCCACCTTACAGACATACATAGGTGCAGCAATCTTCAAAGAAGATACGTTTATTGCAAGTGCTTCTTGTGATCGAACAACAGTGACCTTTTCATTAGGTCGATATATATATATATATATATATATATATACATATATATATATATATATATATATATATATATATATATATATGTATCTCGAAGGGAATAGCAAATATTTCAAATCCATTTTTTAGATCCAAAGCTATATATCAATTGGTAAGAATTTCTACCAATAAGGGCGCTTATATGCTCCACAAATGACGGCAGTAAATTTGGAAACACCGGGTAAATGGCCAATCACAGTACGGAATCACGTTAATGTCTTACCAAACGATTTATTTCCAATATTTGCGTTAGAGGTCGAATGTCATATCAGAAAAATGAACATGTCCCTGTTATCTGATATCTGTTTAAAAAAGGTGACTGTTCAGAACATCAGAGGTCGGACTATGAACGGATGATGCGATATATAATATAAATATATTCTTGATACCAACCAGAATTCACTTCGAGCAGCATAGGCTGCGATTTCGTTCCATTCATTGTAAGCTTTCTATGTGTTTTGCAAGACATATCCCTGCAAACACAAATACATTGCGAAGATATCGCGTCGATGTGACTTGCGATATCACAATTCAAGTCGCAAAGATATCGCATAGTTACATCGCAGCGATGGCATTTCGTTTCGATGCCGCTACGAAATATTTTTCAATACGTCGCTGCGATAGGTATTTTTCGATGTAACGACAACATAATCTTCGCTTTATTGGAGTTGCATGAAATATGCTAAAATCTGTCCATTGTCGTAAATGAATGAAAACAAAAACAAGATATTTTTTAGAAATGATACAATCCATTAAAAGATGATATGAATGGAAATAAATCATTTCGAAATAGTTAAGGCTTTCGCGGCCGAGGTTTTAAGTATCACTACATTTTTTCGGGTTTGAAGGCTGTCTTTTTTCTTTCTGACGTTTCGCTGCACGAGTGGCTAGCTTCTTCAGAGGTTCAAACATCTCGGAGATGTCAATGTCACAGGTCTCATATGTTTGCTGGGATATGGAATCGGAAACATGGAAGTTTGGGTTCGTTTCGAATTTTTGTAATTCGACTGCTGATAATGATTACTATACTTTTTCTTCTTATAATGTATTGTTATGAATTGAAAATATTGTTAAAATCACGATCATAAGACTGTATTTCCACAAACCCGGCGGATCCAATCTGAGTCATTTGTAAACTCTTCACTCTTTCTTAGAACTATTCTCATACCTAATATAATTATCGTCGACTTGGCAACGTTAGCAAAAATGAAATACCACCTTGGGCGCAGGATGAAATGAAATTTCATGAAAGATAAAAAGAGATACCAACATAATATTGAATGCTGTTTTGGGGTTAGACTGTGATATGACAAAAGAAACTGAAGGTGATTTGCAAATATTCTAATGTCATATTCAACTCATTGTCCAAGCTCAGCTGTTGTAGAGGTGACTGACATTTCTTTGACGTCTGTAAATTGGTTGAGTGATCTGATCTTTTGATAGGTATTTTATCTAAATTACTAATATTATTTGCGGAAACTTCATAACGTTTACAAGACACCATGAGCGAATTGAGCCAGGAAGAAGTAAGTACAATATTTGTTTCAAAATGTTTTATTATATATCATTTGATCCTAGCCATGCTGCACTCATTGTTGATAACATTTTCACACTGAACTGAGCGTGTATAGTATTTTAAAATTTTCTTCAAAATCTATATTGTTATTTATATTCAGTATTATTTTGTGAGTTGAAGGAATATTCTCTTTGTTTGAGGTGGGCAATGTTAAGTGGACTGAATATACCAAATTCTATATTATTTCAGATGAGACGGAGACGTTTAGCTCGCCTTAGCACTCGAGAAACTGCTTCTCCTTCAAGTTCAATATCTCCTCCCATTACACCGATTTCACAGTCACCTATTATGCCCATTAGAACCCAGAATACTTTGCTTCTTGAATCTCCCATCACTGCATCTGAAGATTGTAAGCTCAAAAATTCAGATATGAAAGATATTGAAAACAGACCTGGAGAAGTTTTCAAGAAACCAAGTCAACCAATTGATATAAGTATGCCTTCGAGTTCGAAGGCAAGAACTCGAGCTCCCGTTCAGAGAAGTGACTCTGAAACAAGTTCTACTCATATGGAGGTTGATGAAGTTGGTGGATGTACAGATAAGGTTGGCGCAAATACAGATATTGATTCAGGCTTTGAAAACATGGAGGTAAGTTTATCAGTTTTTCAATCTCTAATATCTTTTCATTTTCAGTATTTCTTCCATAAGAGTAATTTCTTGAAAAAGTTTGTTTGTTCTCGCCCTGTTAATTTCAAGATCTTCACTACTTCCTTTATAATAACCAAAGATTTCCATTTTATTTTTTGGTGATTAACAGAAACTTTCATTTCTCCCATGTTTTTCCCGGAAGATATTGAATTATAAAATATAGAATTGCAGTTTTGCAAGGATCTGTTATAAGTACCCATAACACAGCCTTCTGAAAAGATTCTAGGTTCTGCTTACATATTTTCGTGTGTAGTATGTGGATTTTAAGTCAAAATGACAAAAAATTCGTATTTGCACAATATCACGATCGGAATACTCAGGCTTTAATTCGTCGAACATCCTTTAAATCTACTCCAACTTCTTCAATACATAACTTTGAATTATACCCATTTTTCATTATGAAACTCGAACCGAAATGCCCGAGAAACAACTTCTGGATAGTAATAAAGAGTTTTGTAATGAAAAATGGTTGAAGAAGATGCAATAAGAGGTAAAGAATAAAGAGAGTGTGTATCTCGATCATTTTTTTGGTGCAAAGAGAAGGAATAATATGCCTTTTTCTAACTTTGGGGGGACCTTGAGCTTCGGTTTGACTTCAACCTCAGTTCGAAATTCAATATCGCCAAAGATGAGCTGCTGTCGAATTTTCAGCTTGCCAGGTTCAGTAATGATAGTAATATCACATTTTGAAAGTCTAGAATTTGTTATTTCTTAGTTTGTACAAGTTTTGACTTTCTCAGAGTTGATGTTCGTAGAGACACGTTAGCTGGGTAATAAAAACTCATTTAATTCAATGGGCCAATAAAGAGACAAGTTCATAATGAGAGCACATGTCCTTATTTTAATTGAAAAAAACGAGGAATTGGAATCAAACTGTCATACATCACTGATTATTAATATAGAGGCCCCTTGAAAAGTAAAGAACAGAATATCTGAATATAAAGAACTACCTAACTGAAATCTTGAATTTAAATTGATCTCATACAAGACAGATGTTTCCTTTTGAAAGAAAGATATGTAGGTTCTTTACAACAAATCCCAGAGTATAAACCTGCCAAATCATATCTGACCAACTTTTGAAGAGACTCAAAAATCCACTCATAAAATATCTGTATCACCAAAACTTTGATATCTTCGTTTTCATGTATTTATTAGGCTTAAATATGAGAACAATGAAGTTGTTTCAAAAATTAGTCGAATAAGACATTTCAGACCAACAATAGTTTGCAGATACAAGCCAATTTGACAGGGTCAAGGTTTCAAACTAGTTGAATTGATATGTTTTTGAAAATTTTTCATTTAAATCCACTACATAGACTCCAGGAAAAGATCCCAAACCATATTTATGTTACAAATCATCGATTGTGAACGATTGAGATAAGCACTGACATTTTATTGATATGCACCTTGTGAGAATAATCTGAATAACATGTTTGTTTATGAAATTGTGATTGAGAATATCATCATAAAGCATTGTTATATAGTTCGACAAAAAAAGAATGACTCAACACATTATTATTACAGATAAACTTCAACTCTTCAATACATACCCATGAAATCAGCAAACATTTTATAAAATCTTTGGGAATTTACGGATATATGACTATATCGAGTTTTATATACACATGTGAAGTACACATATTTTTGTACTTTTCCTTAATCAAACACTCTTTCGAGCGTACCCAAAAGCTTTCGCGGCAAGAGTCAGCTAATTGTCTTTGGTGCCGATACATACACATACACCATTTTCAATGATTGTGTGAATATCTTTCGTAAATAATAATGAATTTTTTTAACAATTTTTCAAATCACTTTATGCATAATACGTTTTTTCCCTCCACCGGAAAGGACATTCATTGCTTTGGACCTAAAAATTTTTAGTCTTTTTGACCTATGAGTTTATTCGGAGAAGGTCACACAAACTTTTTTTTTGTATAGTTCTGTTACTGTTCTTGTTAGCAGTTCTTGAGTAATTTCTGTCCCCTTATAGAGAATATCGTTGGAATACGTTGATTTTTATTTGAGATTAGGTCTCAAAATTCTCTCTCAGATAATTTGAGAAACTCATGTTGACCTCTCAAAAGTCCTCCCCATATTATTAGGCACACTATATTCCAAATGCGGTTTTACTAACTACAAATTTACTTTGATAGTTTGAACTTTTTTCCTTTATTTGAAATCTTGATATCTTGATGATTGACATCAGAATTTTTTACATGGGCAATTGATTGGTGGTCCCACTGAAAATGTGCATATATATATGATGAATTGTGTTTTCGGGTTTCATTCCGTGTTCTGTGGTTTTGATCCTCTGAAGGATAATTGTCACAACGTTTCGGCAAAGTCTCATTTGCCATCTTCTAGGTGATGATTGAGTTTCGACCTCCGAACTCGACTAATTAATCCGAGTTCTGCTTCTCAATATATAGCGGTGTTCAATGATGGTATCTTTGACCTGGGCCCCTCCCACTTTCTTCGTTCCAACTGCATTTTTCATTATGTCTGTATGGTAATTACTTGATAAGAGAGATGACGCCCAAAGATTACCAAGAACGTGGAAATCCATCCTATCACAAAACAAAAACAAGCCGATCACACCAGAAGAACAAGGTCGGACCTTATCAAGTAATTACCATACAGACATAATGAAAAATGCAGTCGGACCAACGAAGAAAGTGGGAGGGGCCCAGGTCAAAGATACCATCATTGAACACCCCTATATATTGAGAAGCAGAACTCGAATTAATTGGTCGAGTTCGGAGGTCGAAACTCAATCATCACCTAGAAGATGGCAAATGAGAATTTGCCGAAACGTTGTGACAATTATCCTTCAGAGGATCAAAACCACAGAACACGGAATGAAACCCGAAAACACAATTCATCATACTTCGTCCGTAAGCATCTTCATGCTAACATATATATATATATATATATATATATATATATATATATGTGTATATATATATATATATATGTATATATATATATATATATATATATATATATATATATATATATATATATATATATATATATATATATATATATATATATATATATATATATATATATTGTTTCGACGTTTCGCCAACATCTCATTTGGCATTTTCAAGAATGTTACTGCTCCTACTTGGTGCTAGCAACTGTTGTTCGAAAAACTTCTGCCAGTTTTAAAATAGTTCGGTAGTAAATTGTAGCCGATATGATCCGTTCCATCAGCCGTCGGGTCAATTACGGTTGTCGGACCTTTGGCTAATGACTGTCCAGGTAATAACGGTTGGTCTGGTTTGTGGCGACCGGCATCCATCAAAGGATCATTTTCTGAACTGTTTTTCTTTTTGTTGATGAGGGCCTTCCAGACATTTGGTATATTTTGAGAGTCTTCTCTTCTGTTGATTTTTCCATGCTATTCTATCTCGATGGCTTCCCTAATTCGGCGTGTTCTGAAATGATTCACCTGCGCTATTTGCTTTGCTGCTGGGTTGAAAGAGAGCAAAGTTTTTCTTAGGTTTGTTTGCGCATGGATTGGCCTTCTGATTGTGTTCCAAAGCCATTTTGTCGAAGGGCTTTGGAAATCTCTGTTAGCTCTGCTTGTCTTTTTTTGTTGTTTCCGTTAGACGAAAAGATCGGGTCACCAGCGTGTTGACTACGGATTGCAGTTGTGTGGGGTGATGGTGGGATTAGGCGTGTAGGTTTGTGTGGGTGGGCTTTCGGTGTACTGTGTATCCTAAAGTGTCGTCCGGCTTTCTGGTTATCAATAGATCTAGAAAAAAAATTGTCCATTTCCAATTCCGCAGTGAACTGGATGCGCTGATCCAAGCTGTTCAGATATGTCGCGAAGTGAGTCAACTCTTCTTTTCCATGAGACCAAATGATAAAGATATCGTCTACGTATCTCTTCCATACCTTCGGTTTCTGTTGATCATTCCATAGTGCTTTTTCCGCGAAGTTCATCACGAATAGGTTTGCTACAACCTACAACTGGGGATAAGGAAGAGCCCATGGGGGATCCTTCTATCTGTTCATAGAATCTGTTGTTAAAGATGAAGTAAGTATTCATCATACAGTGTTTCGTCAGTTCTAATGTGGAAAGTCTCCTCTTTCTTCGATCATTGACAAAGCTTCTTGAATGGGAATACTGGGATACAGTGACTTGATATCTGAGCTGGCTAGGATGTCGTTTTGGTTCAGTTGGAGATTTTTTGATGCCATCGACTCTCCGACTCAGCAACTGGAAAAATACTTAACACAGATAATGTAGCCAGTGACAGAATCAGCAGACTCCTATGTCAAAAACTCAGGCCATTTGGTAGAAATAATGAGAAATCTCTCTCTCTGTACATATATAAGGACTTGAAAAAATATCTGAGCAAGAGAGGTTCGACAGGTCTCCAAGCTCACAACAAAAATCTCGACCAAATTCAAATGAGTTTTGACTTGTGTAGAGAATCTTTTTTTCATTTTTCTCAATCTTCAAGGGTTGATGTGAATTGTGAACATCATCTGTCCCAACATCATCCCTTGAGGTACACCACAGCTACCAGTTTTATGAACTCATTTTATTCTCAAGTTTCACTTGTTATAATTCAATGTGCCGTACTTCTATTACCTAGAAGTATGACACTGTTGAACGCCTTTGCTATACCAGTAAATACAAAATATTTGGATTTGCATTGATTTTGTTTCTCAAGACTTAGATTGTTAATTTTTTTTCTTTGGAATGGAAGTATTCTTCAAAATATACTTAATATTTAAAAAATTACTTATTCGTTCTTGATATTTTTCCAGGGATTTTACTCAGATATAATAAAAAGAGAAATAGGTCTATAATTTGTTATTTCTGTTTTGTCTCTATTCTCATGGTTTCCATTGACTCATTTAGTTTTAATCAATGAGTGTTCAAATACTGAATTGTTTTTGTCTTGGTATGAATAGTTTTGTATGAGAATCATTTTGCAAACCAGAATTTTTCATGCAGGTTGATGAATCAGACATCCAGAAGAGAGATATCCAAAGACAACGAACTGCTTCCTCCTCCACAGAATTAACTGAGGAACAGCTCAGATCTTCCGTTACTCGAGTTCTGCATTCCACATTAAAAGAGCCATCTGAAACCAGTTTGTATTTACCAGAAACTGCTGCTCAACTGAAAGAGACTCCTGAGATGTCTTTGCGTAATTTAATTTCCACAGCCATTATGGAAATATTGCATAAAATAGTAAACGGTGATAATCCTTTCAAAGACTTGATGCCAACTAGCACTGATGTGTATGAGACTGCTAGTGTTGGATCATTTTCCGCCAGTCCACTGAATTTGAGTCCTTCTCCAAGTCCGGCAGCTGGGTCATGCCCAATTCCTTTGCTGACGATGAAAAATTGTGAGGAAATAAATCAGAGTCCTGTGGTATTAGCAATGAACTTCCTGATGGATTCTTATAATAGGGTTAGTGTTGAAGAAAGGAATCACCCGAAGAGATCTAGTATACCTCCTCTGAGTGACCTATTGACTGAAGTGAGGGCCCAGCTCATACATTATACAACTCTCATAGTTCAAGGTATACAAGCAAAGTAGTGGTATAATATGCATGATATTGTTATTGACACTTTTTGAATCAATTTGTTCTGTTTCACATATAACTTTGTAGATTAGTCGACTTTGAAAACATATTTTTCTACCCAATCCGAAAGTTATTGACAGTGTTGTTTTTTTTTCAGGTTATATAGTACCAAATGTGAAGAAATCAGAATCTCCCCTTCTCAATCCCATTCTCCAACAATCACTCCCCAGAGGTTTCTTGACGGAGCTAGTAACCAGGACACAAGCAAACGAGAAACTTTTCTTCAACGTTTTCAGTCCTGTTTTACAGGGTCTCTTCAAACTGATGCAATATTCTAGCATAGTAGGTGATGAACATCGCATTCCTATTCAGACACTCTTTGAATTGACTGATATAAGATGCGGATCTAGACCCATATGCACACTCATCACAAAGCAACCACAGTTCATTCCAGTTCTGTGTACCCCTGCCCAGGGTAGGGAGATAATGAGATGTTCGTTTCTTGGTCCTTTTTTGAGTGTATCAGTGTTCGCAGAAGATGAACCTAAAGTTGCTGAAAAATTTTTCTCAGGTAGTTCATCCAGTGATAAGAGCTTAATTCAAGTTTTACAGTCAGAATTAGAAAACACTAGGGGATTCCAACACCGAATTTTCCACGTTATGATGGCCAACCAAGAAAGTAGAGATTCTTGTTTGAATTATGTGGCACAAATTCTAAAATGCAATGAAAAAAGGTTTCGAAAATGTCTCAACTTGTGATTATGTGTTCTTCATACTAATTTTTGTAGGTCTCAGATGCGAATGGAAGAAAGAACTTTGGCTGGAGATGGGTTCATGTTGAACCTAGTGAGTGTTTTACAATTACTTTCAGTCAAGATCAAACTGAGCAAGATGGATTTCATGTATCCCTTTCATCCTAATGCTCTTGTTAACATCAAGAATGACACCAGATTGAAATTTACTTCTCAAGAGGTCAACGATTGGCTGGAACAATTTGGTAATGTTATTTTTCAGTTCTGTTTTTTTCCTCCATTCATGTTTAATTCAATATCCATTACTGATGGTGTGAAGTAAATGGGATGGATTTGAATACAAACAAATGTGATGAAATTCTACTGAAAAAGCAGTTATATATCAACTTTATTATATCAAGCAAGTGTATAGAAAGCGAATTGGGTGTTACACTTAAATCTAAACGGAATTTTTGTGTTTATCATGCACTTCTATAGAGAATTTTCGGATCAAAATACAAAAATAAATTTTATTGAACTTTATTCATCAGATCATTCATTGACTATAGAATAGAATAGAATAGAATTTATTGATCTCATAATATCAAATAATGACATAAGACAGGTCAGATATAAACAAATTAAAAGGTTCAGCTAGAAACTAGAACATCTAACTCAAGATATTGAAGCTTCCTTTACAAACACAGCATCGAAAAGAAAAAAACACAGACAACATTTCCACTCACACTATAAACAGGTACATTTAAAATCAAAGTATATGTTGCAGTTTGGACACAGTTCAACGAGTATTTTCGAAATATTCTTCAACTGAATATGGACACATGTCAATGAGGAAGTTTTTAGTTTTCTCTTTAAATTTATGTAATAAGGCAATATCTTTAAAATATTGTGGAAGTCTATTATAAAGTTTAATTCCCATTGCTACAGGTGATTTCTTACAGATTTCTATACGCTGGTAAGGTACAGAAAAATGTGATTTATATCTTGTATCATGTGCATGAGTATCACTATTTTGCAGATAGTAGGTAATCCTTGTTTCTATGAACTGATGCGAGTAAATAATGTATATAAAGACCATACATAGTTAAAATTCTCAGGTGGATAAAAACAGGCTGACAAGAGTCTACATATGAGATGTTTGAAATACACCTCAGAATTCTTTTCTGTGACAAAAAAGACAAAAAACATTTTTAGAATGAGAACAACTACCCCATGTGCAAATTCCATAACTAATCCTTGACTGTATTTCACTAAAATACATTAAACGAATGTGATTTACATTAAGTGTTTTCCTTAAATTTCTAATGTGAAAACATTTAGAATTTAACATCTTTGATAAATTTAAACAGTGAGTCTTGAAGGACAAATCTGAATCAAAAAATACTCCTAAAAATTTCACATTGTCTGTTTTTGTTATGATAGAGTTGTAAACCGATATATCAAAGTCAGTGGAAGAAGTTTTTTGGCGAGGATGAAAAGAGATACAATTCGTTTTAGTTGTATTAAATAACAAGGACTGATCGCTAGACCAGGCAGAAAATTTCAGAAGGGCATTCGTAACTTTATCTATTAAAATGTTTGGGTCTTCATCACTAAATAGAAATGTTGAATCATCTGCATAAAGAGTGGTAAATGACTCTGGTATAAATGAAGGTAGCTCATTGATATATAGGATAAACATCAGAGGTCCAAGTATGGATCCCTGTGGAACTCCTTGTGAATTTACCATAAGATCAGACATATATGTATTTCCTTTATCGACAATTTTGACAGTTTGTAACCTGTTATCTAGGTATAGGGATAACCATTCAAATGCTTTTCCTCTTATACCATATTTATAGAGCTTCTCTTTCAAAATACCATGCTGGACACAGTCAAAAGCTCGACTGAGGTCACAAAATATCCCAGTCGGACTCTCTCCCTGGTTGACAAGATTCAGGGCTTCATTATAGAAAGATTCCAAGGCTGTTGAAGTTGAAAACGTTGCTCGAAAACCATGTTGATGATCGGTAATTACTTTATGATATGAGTTTCTAAAAATTTTAACATCTGCTTCAGCATGGCATACTCAAATATTTTTGACAAAACTGGCGATACGGAGATTGGGCGGTAATTCGACACCAATTCAGCAGCACCTTTCTTCAAAATAGGAGAGACAATAGAAACTTTCAGTTCATGGGGGAAAACTCCCTCTTCAAAAGATGTATGCTTTCATTGACTATGGGGGTGTAGTATGGTCTCCTATAAAATTAATCGAGTAAAAGAATCCTTGTGATACAAATAGATCACAACTAAAAAAAGTTGACCATACTTATGAAATGTAAGTTAAACTTTGCTATTGCAAGACCAGAACGAAGATTAATACAGCACAATTACCTATATCTTGGTCCAAAATGTTATAATATTACCCAAATGGAATTGAAGCAGATGAACTCTTCGAAATCATTTGTTGAACTCGCACTTTCCACAACAACATTATGTCATGCATGTTTCTTCTTTTGTCAGTAATACATTTTACATATGCTATGCTCCATACTATAATAGAATAGAATAGAATTTATTCATCTTGAAATTCACATAATATAACAAAAAACCATCACATCACACAAATTTATCAGACTAGTCAAAAGCAAAGCGATAAAATAGGACTTACACTATATAATAAAATTCAGTTCACAAGTAGGATTTACACTATATAATAAAATTTCATTCAAAAATTTAAAAAGTCATCGATGCTATAAAAGGCATGATGAGATAAGAACATATTTAATTTCTGCTTAAAACTATTGTTTTTCACCTGTAAATGTATATCTGTATCCAATATGCTACCAAACTTATTAAAACATTTTACACCTATATATTCAGGTGAATGTTGAGCAATTTCCAGACGTGAAAATGGATGATGTATATCTAGTTTACTTCGTGTGTTGTATGAATGTATGTCGACATTCTTAGGAAAAGTTTGTTCATTTTCTTTGATATACAATATGAGCTGGGAAATATACAGACTTGGTAAGGTTAAAATGTTGGCTTTTTTGAATAGCGGCCTGCAAGATGTGGTTAGTGGTGCATTAAACATTGTACGGAGTATTTTTTTCTGGACTATAAAAGCTTTGTTGATATGTGCTGATGACCCCCAGAAAATCAAACAGTATTGAAGGGTTGATTGCACCAACCCGTAGTATAGGAGCTTAAGTACTGAAAATGACACTGTGTCTCTCATACTACGGATTAGATAACAGAGAGAACTTAATTTTGTACAAACTTTGTTTATGTGAAATTCCCAAGTGAGTTTTGGATCTAAAATTAATCCTAAAAATTTAATTTTGTCGGTGTTTTGTATGTAAGTGTTATTGATACATAATTGAGCATCATCGGTTAGAGTCATGCATGTAACTAGTTTTTGTTGGATTTAATACAAGTCCATTTTTTTGAGAATAGTCATTGAATTCTTGTGATGCTTTATCGCAGTTGTCAATCAGTTGGTTGAATTGGTTATGAGATATTATAAAGTTTGTATCATCTGCATATTGTATTATTCTGTCGGGCGATGTACATATTTTGGCAATATCGCTTATAAAGATTATGAAAAATAAAGGACCAAGAACAGAACCCTGAGGCACTCCCACAGAACATTTCATTGGGTCGGATCTTTTATTATCGAGAACAATGGTTTGAGAGCGGTTTGAGAGATATGATTTAGCCCAATGATATGGTTCACCTCATATTCCCATTCCGTCCATTTTCATTAGTAATAATTTATGATCCACAAGGTCAAAAGCACAAGTAAGATCATAAAAGAGTCCTATTGTTCTATGTCTCTCATTTAATGAATTATAAACAAAGCCCAAACAATTTGCTACAGCTTTTGCAGTAGATTTATTTTTTCTGAAACCATTCTGAATGTCTGGTAGTAAGTCTCGGAAATATATTGACTTTTTTAGGCCTTAGTTTATTTCTTGTTTTTGGAAAAACAATGTTATAATAATATAAAAATGTTTCGTAAAATGCCGACACTTTCTCATTAAACTCGTCACAGGCATACATCTCTGGCCATACTTCTCTTGATAGTATGTTTTGGAAAGTAGTTATGTTAGAGTCACTAAGATTTCTGGTGAAGATGTACTGATCACTACAGCTCACAGATAAAGTAATGCTAAATGAACCAATTTGGTATGTATGGTCAGATAGAAAGGTGTCAAATATTTTAATATCCTCTAAATTAAAATTACTGAAGAAGTTGTCAATACACGTTGATGATGTTTTGGTTTTTCTGGTCGGGACATTTATAAAATGTTTAATATTATACTCATTTAATACGTTTATGAGATCATTTTTTTGGTTACTTTCAGCCATAAAATTTATGTTGAAATCTCCACAGATAATAAATAGACTGTTATTTTTATAAAAGTTAAATATCAGTAATTCCAGTTGCTCAATAAACTGTTTATGGTTACTGACCTTTGGGGGTTTATAAAGAGAAAAAATATATAGATTTTTTGAATTGTCTATTGTTATTTTACCACCGCATATCTCAAGTATATCTTCAATACACCACTCACTCACATTTATGGACTCAACATTTAGATTCGCTAATATATTGTTTTTTATAAATAAACATACACCTCCATTTTTCTTTTCGGTACGAGAAAAATGTGACAGCAGTTGAAAATTTGGAATTGGGGTTATATTGATATTATTGGATTCAAGCCAGTGTTCGGTAACACAAAGGATACTTACATCATTCTGCTGTAATATAATATTTAAATCGGGAATTTTCTTGGCTAGACCACCCTGTATATTAATGTGCATAAAATTTAAGTAATTTGTTCTTGAAGAGTGTGGTAATATAGATGGAATTTCTTTATTCTCTCTTATAAAAAAGATTGTGACTGTCCAGGATTTATTTGCTCTAGAACTCCTGTTTCTTTATGACCATCCAGAAAACGTTGTCCTTGTCTGAAATTGAACCTCTCGAATCGAATTTTGCTTGGCCAGAAGGTCTCTTCGTATATTGTTTGTTTGTACTGGGGTTCCACACCTACCATAAATGACTGATTGTCCCTCCTAGTGGTTTGAGTTGTCAATTTTTTAACTTGTACATTCTCAGAGTGAATTTGTTTTGTTATATATTTTTGTATGATTTCTGCTGTAACTGGTTCTGGAACTTTTGAAACAAACAGCCATATTTTTCTATCAGGATTTACCCTTCCATGGAATTCCTCATCCCCGGTTCCACTATCAATTTTTGATTTTCTTTGTTTTTTGGTTATAGTTTTCCATTCTTCTTCATTTTCCTTTTCATTTTCGTTAGCTAATTTTGTGTAGAAATTACATTTTTGTTTAGTATGTATTTGCATTAATTCGGTATTTATGCTATTTGTAGTGATTTCAGGTACATGCTGTTTATTTTTTCTATCACACCTGTTTGATATTTCTTTTGTTGACTTATATCCACTTTTACCAGAGGAGGTTTTTTCTTGTTTTTCTTTAGATTTCCTCGCTAGTTTTTGTTAGTGCTGAATGATAATTTAGAATTTGTTTGCTGTCATGCTGGTTTAACATGTTTTCCAGGGATAAGACCTTTTCAGTTAATAATAGGATTATACTTTCCTTGTCCCTTATTATTGTATTCTTGTCTTGAATTATTTGTTTCAGCATGTTGACTTCACTATCTAGATGTTTTTCTTCTATGTTGGGTATGTTCATTTCATTATCATTGTGGGGTTTTTCAACTTCATGTTTACATCCTGATTTCTTATCACTAGCTTGTTTCAAGCATGCTGGATGGAAAATATCAGCACATTTGTTACATTTGACTTTGTTAACAACTTTTTTAAGGCAGTGTTTACAAATGAAATCAATATTTCCATGGGGAGAAGGTGACACACAACTTTCATCTCCCACCATTTTGTATTCCCAAGTCCCAATAATAATAATAATAATAATAACAATTTATTCACAATAAATCTCAATATTACAATTTTAAAATAAATAATATGTGAATAAATATTTAAACCTTACGAAGTGATTGCACTTGTAAGGATTAGATATTTTATTGAATAATTATTATGGATTGAAAATAAATGATTTAATAATATAATAACATTTGAACAATAAATGAAAATGACAGTATAATCAGCACACTGGCAGTCACATGGAAAATTACAATTCTATAAGATTCTGGAAAAATAATCTGGGAGTTTCAAGAATCCATTTTTTCACCAGTTTTTTACAAGAATATTTTGACTTTGTTACTTTAATCGAATTTATCTTAAATAAATGATGGTAAATATAAAAAGTTTTTTTGTGATTTGGCTTTGGAAATTTGATTTTTAGTAGTAATTTTGTTTTTATTTCGTGTATTATATAAATGTTTATTATACTTACAGCAGTTTTTATGAGAAAATATGTAAGTTATTATATTAAGACAAAATAATTGTCTGATATCCATTTTTTCACTTTCACAAAATAATTTTTCAGATAATTCTGATTAACTCCCCCCCATGACGGTATACCATAATTCATTTGAGATTGAAATAAAGAAAAATAAATCATATCCATGTGTTTTTTACTAAGAATATTATGAAGAAATTTGAATTTTGGTAATAGAGGGCGTAATTTTTTTATTAAATAATCAATTTGGAAATTCCATTTTAAATGCCTGTCTATCATGATGCCTAAATATTTGATATGGTCGACTTCTTTTATATATGAGTCATTTATTTTAATAGGTCCAAGATAAGGTAAATGATTGCTATAAGAAGTAAAGGGGAGAAAATGTGATTTCTCGAAATTGAGAGTCATTGCGTTATGAATATTAATATTATTTGGTGATTACCAATATAGTGCAATATATGCAACCATTGAATTTTTTATTATATGGAATATCTGCAGAGTTCTTTCAGCACTATTCATCAGGTCTATTCCTAATTCAAAATAAAAATTGGAAACAAATTTATTATTATTGTGGGAACCAATTGTAACTTGGCCACTGTCCACTGTACTTCATAAAAAATGATTTATCATAAGTTTTAAGTCATTGTCTGGCACTAATGAAGAATTCAAAAAAAATTTGAATGTATTTTTTTTAAGTTCTCACTGAGAATACCTTTCAGTACCTTCATTTGTCAAAATATCGAATTGAAATTTGAATGGGTATTTGATGCGAAATGATGATTTCCATCTACGAATAATATGACATTTTAATCTAGCATCTTTGGATCAAGCTGACACGTTCAAACTGAATGGGGTAGAAAATTGTAGGCAGTTCACAAAACTTCATTTTTCCCAAAAATATCAAAATGGAGATGAAACTTCCTTTCTCAGCACGGCAGAATAATAAATGGTTCATTTCCCAATGTTTTATGTAGAGAGATTTGACTCAAATATATAAGGCGTGTTCGGTATCGTGGTCAGACCTATCAGACACGTCTGAATCGTTCGAATTCCAAATCTGAATGTAGGGGAGGAGAGCTTACATCCAAGCAAATATCTCTGAAGTCACGTGCAGGTCACGTGATGAAAATATGTCTTCTCCGAGATCGTATTTCCGAACTCAACTATAGAAATTCTAAAAGAGAAAAAGAAATGGTCTGAAGCCAAGTTAATGCTGATAATGTTTTGTTTTTTTTTCAGGAAATACACATGAGTACCAAACGCCGAACTTTTCTACCATATGCTGGTTTTTAACTTTACACTGCCATCACTTATCAATTCTACCATCATTACAAAAGTACCAGAGAAGATTGAGAGCTATCAGAGACTTACAGAAATTGCTAGATGAAACTGTAGCCGCTGAGGCACAATGGCGAAATTCTCCATTTGCTAATAGAAATAAACAATTTATAAAGAGATGGAAACAGCAAGTTAAAAAACTGAATAAGTGAGTATAGAAATTTTTAGCCTTTTGTGACAAAACAGTGTGACCATCTTCTCGACTAAGAAGTAATTATTTGATGACTGCTGATTAGGTAATTACGGTAGCAATTTCCAATACTCCTTCCGTCTGGTGGTTCTTACAGCAATTACAGCAATTACAGCAAATACGCACTTTTGGGACATCCTGAATAAAGAGACATCTCAAGAAATTTTTTCATTATACACGTTCAAAATTTGTACACTCCTTTGTCGAAAATGAATCAGAACTTAATGCTCAAAGTAAATACTGAAAAACAAAATCACAATTCTCAAAATATTCTCAGAAATATTTACTAAAAAGTTGGAGTTCAGACTGTTTTTTTTTTTATTTTATTTGTATATGATTGATACTATTTGAAATTAAAGCATGCCATACATAGTGGGATCCCTGCCAAACCACTTGACTTGAGAAATCTTACGTAGAAATGGTTTCGATCTCCCCCATGTAAGGGTGTGTAGAGATTTTCTCGATCCCCCTTTCCCTCGGGATCCTCACCTAATTAATGAATTGCCTCTTACCAAATTCCGTGAAAAAAAATGGAAAATGTCGTTTAAAAAATAATATTATCATTACTATCAAAATTTTTTTTGTTGTCATAAAATGATCTGATATCATTAATTTTTTGTCTCATTTTTCTATTTATATTCTATTTTTCTTTTGTGATATCACCTTAATTTTCCCCACCATGAGCATGTTAATGTTTCCTCAAAAATAAATCTGTAAATAACTAAGTTTTTCTTGGACGTTCGTTTGAACACTAGCCCTAGCACCTAGTTTCGGAAACGTATTTTGCCGTATTTATATATTTTGATCCACTGAAAGCAAGTCTGAAATGTGATACATAACGCGCTCTTCCTCTGTTCGGAAAGTACGCCCCTTCAAAAATTAAAAAAAAAAAACATTCACTTTTTTTGTACAGAAAACAATATGTATATTAATTCACCTTGGTCCCATCTATAAACTATTCAATCTTTTTTCACAACTGTTCTCGTTTTCCATGAAAAAATTGATTTGAAATTGTAAGAGTATAAGGCATGGAAATCCAGCTGTCAATTGAAAGTCACAGAATTTCAGCCCAGTAATAGCTTGTTTCGACGATGCAAGTTTGTCGCTGCAACTCCAGAAAATTGCACGTGTTCATGCAAGTTTTTCGAGTTGCATGAATCTTTTTTGGTGCGATAAGTTGCAGCGACTTAGTTATTTCTATGGTGAATTTGTTGCCGCAAACCACAAATATGTGGTGGCATCATCGTGAAGAATGTTGATTTTGAACATTTCAATTATTTTTCGAAACGTAAGGAATCAAGTTGAGTAATAAGGTGATTTAATCACAATATCAATTATTAGAAATGAATGAAATTATATATCAGTTGTGATAATGTAGACGTTCATCTTGGTAAAATTCAGTGCTATTTTTTAATATTGGCAATGCAAACTGACAGCTACATGACAACAGATAAAGTAAACTAGCGCAATAATCGAAGTGGGGTTATATTATCGTCCTATAAATTGTTATTTTGGGAAAGAGAGACACGTTACAGGAAACTCGAGACAGAAAGAATAATTTCTTTGATATTTTTTTACAGATGTAATCGCTGTGACTTTTAAAACTCAGTCTGTCATCTATCATAAAACCTAGGTATTTGAATTCCTTTACCCATTCCAGGTTTCCAACTTCTATTTTCACTTGTGGATGTTATTGTCTTTAACTTGTATTTTGTACTCAGGATCATTGCCTTTGTTTTCTTCGAATTTAATTTCATCGTATTATTTTTCAAAAACAATTCGAATGATTTCAAAACATGATTTACTTTTGTTACCGTTTCACCCAAGTCACTACCATAATGTACCACAAAGATATCATCTGCAAAAGGTTTAGAAAATTATAGCCACTCACGAAATTGATATCATTAAGGTGAATAATGAATGGGAGAGTTCTCAAGACACTACCCTGGGGCACCCCCATATCATTGGTAAGCTCACTAGAATATGCTTTTTATACTGTTTTTATACTGTTAATGAAAAACTCATTGAACATATTTGCTGTTTCCAGTTCATTTTGAGCTACAGTGTCTGTGCCAAAATTGATACATGTGTAGTTTAATGATTATTTTCATCTCCTTTTATCTTTTTCAGTGTTTTCCACATTTCTTTTGCAATACCCCTATTTTTATCAATGTTATTTTCAAAATATTGTGATTTCTGGGTTTTTAGTAGGTTCACTGCGGTATTTCTCTTAAGTTTGTATTAATTCCATGAGTCAATTTTGTCAGGACCAGAACTTTTTTGAATTTCTTATATGCTGTGTCTCTTTCTCTAGATGCTGATTTTGTTTCTTCGTCATACCAAGGAACCTGCCTATTCTTAGTAACGATTTCCACTAGTGGTGCAAAACGGTCTGTAATTGTTCTGCATTGTTTCAATATTTTTGTAGATTTCATTAACATTATTAGAATAATTCAACCAATCACACAATAATAAATTCAAATTAATATTATTAAATGCAACTGCATCAAGTTTTCTTGTGAGGAAAAAGCTCTATATGTGGTTATTATTTTGTATGGGTAAGTTAATTGTTATGACAGAATGGTCAGTAATTATTGGACAGTCATGCACATTGACAGATATATTCTGATTTGGTACATAATCGATGAGTGTAGAACTAATGTCTGTAATCCTGATACATTAATTGACAAGTTGTTCAAGACCATATGGTTGAATAATATTTCTGATTTGGCATGTGTAATAATCATTCCTATAACAAAAATTTAATTGATATCTCCTACAAGAATACATTTATTTTTAGAAATAAAATAATCAGCACACCAATGAGCCATGTGGTACCACTTAGAGTTACTTTTACAAATTAAGACCAGTAATTTATTTGTAGTACAAATTTTTGACTTATATTCAATATTATGTATGCCTGATGTAAATAACTACTCCGCCCGTGTGTCGTGAGCTAGAATTGCATCTTACTAGGGAGTATGCCCCAATGTTAATTTCGCTATCTTCTATGTCTTCTGTACATCTTCCTTCACTCAGTATCACTAGGGAGGGGTTGTAACAAATCAATTTTGCAACTATTTTGTCTTCATGTGATGGAAGGCTTTCTGCATTCAAATATATTATATCACTTTTAAACAGTAAATTAGGAATTTTTACATGTTTTTTGATTGTAACGCACTTGTCTGTCTCCATCAACCATTCTAGGAACATTGTTTATATACTTAGACTTACCCAGTATCACCACCCAAGGTGAATTTAACTTATTTGCTGACGATACCACCATTGTGTGGAATGCTAAAAACAATTGTGAGCCGTATGAAGTGATTGAAAGAGACATCAGAAAGGTGAAAGACTGGTCTGACTCGAACCTTCTGAGCCTTAACATAACTAAGTCGAAATTTGTATGCTACCGTAATCAAATGCCAGATGTGTATTTGGGAAATATGCGACTAGAGAGTGTATCCAATTCCAAATTTCTGGGTATGACTACAGACAATAATCTAAAATTCGACAAACACCTGAGTATATTGAAATGTAAACTCTTCTGCATGTTATGCAATCTTGGATATGGCATTCCCTTTTGGGGCGTCTGTTCAATAACTTGCCTTCAATCTATTTTGGTAATCCAAAAACGAGTCCTTTGAAGCCTATTTGGAGCAGAGCACAGGGACTCCTGTCAGCCTCTTTTTGTTTTTAACAGAATATTAACAGTGATCTGTTCGTTCGTATTCGAGACTGTTTGCCTTCTGTACAAAAATAGGAATTTGTTCAACAATAACGTTACTGTGTATAATACCAGAAGAAAAGAAATAATTTCAAATTACTGCTCCCATCTTCCACTATAGTGAAAGATTCAATTATCAAATGTTCAACCATCTTCCAGACAGCATAAGGAGCATAAATAACCATAAAATTCTAAAACAAGAACTGAAAGAATTTCTATCAGTAAGATTATGAATTAGCAGAGTTCTGTAATCATAATTTTAACGAATAAGACTAACCTAATAACATACATAACTGTTTTTCATTTATTCATTGCTTTTTTATATTTATAGAAACGTGTTATCATTGATTGTAATTTTTCAATCTTTTCTGATCACTATTTTTTCCCACTTTTAAGTAGCAGACATTTGACTTCAGAGGCTGTCAGTCCGGCACATTTATTGCAAAAACATTGTTTACATGAGTCACAGGGGAACACTGGATTGTTATCATCATTTTAACACTTAGTACATTCAGTCCTGTCCAGTCTTAATTTCACTGAATTCCCAATGAAAGTCCAAACCAATCCCACTCATGTCAATTACACATATATAAAACATATGTGGTATATTATAAGAAAAATCGTACAAAATTGTTTATTTTGAATGAATTTAATTTTCAGATCTAAAGCTTGTGCAGATGCTGGTCTTCTGGACAAAAATTTGATGAGAAGGTCTTTATTGTTTTACACTTCCGTTTCCGAATTCCTTCTGAGCCTTATGACCAATAGTCCTCCGGGAAGTACTGTACCTGACTTACCACTGCCTCCACCTTCTCCAGCATTCTCTGCTTTGCCAGAGTGGTACGTTGAAGATATAGCAGAGTTCTTACTGTTTGCCTTGCAGTAAGTAGATTTCTTTTTTGTATCTATGTTACCAACTAACATAATAGAAGGTGTATTGATTTTTTGGTTAAAGAATTCATGAGATTTCATACACAAGAAACAAAGAAAATGTCAAGTTCAAACCAAGATTGGGTTTAATGTAATTATAAAATTAGCATGCGGTGTTTTTGGTTCATGAACACAGTGAAATGAAGTATAATATCCACTATTTCGCCTTTTTTTTTTTTGGGAATTCATTCTGTAAAATTATTGAATATGTTTTTGATATAGCTTTATATTTTCGAAAAGAAACTCGAGTCAACTTCTCTAACTTTTTGGATTTTTTTTGTAGAAATTCAAACTCGTCTACTCGTCAAAAAATTTAATTAGATGAAAAACCATGGAAACTATATTTTTTTTTAGAAGTGGATTTATTCAATGTTGCATCTAATGCTAGATATGCACTATAAAAAAGACTCATCTATCATTGTTTTGGGATCAGAACGAGATTACTTATTATCAATTACAGAATATTTCTCATTACAAAAAATAGTGATTACACCAGTAAAATTATCGAGTAATTATATTCCAATGTACTGTTCTGACCTCCTTTTATATTATCATTTATTGTCTGGATTTTCTCGCGCAATTCGTGAATAATCATATCATTCCGATTCGATATACCGGGTGTACCAGAGCTTTTAGGCCAGCAGATATCTCAGTTATTTGCAGAAAAAACAAAACAAAAAAGACGTGTCGTAGGAGGCCATGCAGCTTGGTAAAATCCACCTCCTGGCAAACAACTTTCGAGTAACAATCCCTAACTTTTGTCTTTTAAATGGCAACCCCTATGTTTGTACTGGTTCAACTTACAGCATGTTTCATTCCCAATTCAACGATATCCTAATATGTAATTGTGAAGATAGTCGAAAAATTGAATTCACTAGGAACTAGTACTAATTCTACCTTCACATATCTACCACACCTTGTATCATATATGACTGTCACATTTGACAAAAGTTTTTCGATATACACCTGTCAAGTACGAATTCAAGGGTATTCTGTAGTCATTTTATATTACCCAATTCCATGATAATTATATATATATCTTCATTTACCAGACACTAATTTACAATGTTTACAATAATATAAGTAATTAAGTAGGTACTAAAATATACAATATATGTTAGAAGGAAAAACACATAAGAGCAGTCATGTCATTACAAATATTCTACAATACACCTAGATACACAGTACACAGTCAGAATAAAACTTAAAATCCTACATTTATAGATTTGCTCAAAACCCGAAATATTTGCTACTTATTCAATTAAGTTAGACCTTTTTAATAAGAACGTTTTCGAATTGGTTTTGAATACTTTTAGGGAACAAGAATTCTTGACATCATTAGGCAGATCATTAAATTCTTTCAACCCTTTATGAAACACTGAATGCTTTACTCCTTTTTGGTGGAATGAAGAAGTGCTCTTGTTTATTAGATACTCTCCCTTTTGTATTTTAAAGACAAAAACCAATACCAAAAATTCGAAATAATCTTTAACTGGCAGCCAATTTTACTTTCTTAACATGTCTTTTATTGGGGTATACCTATTACAGGCCAATATGAGTCGCATTGCTCTATTTTGTAGCTTTTGTATTCTATTTAACTCATTTTGATTTAGAAGATATAACACTGTTGAACAATAATTAAGATGGGGAAGAATTATAGTATTATAATTAACCTTTTCTGAGTAAAATGCAGATAGTGTGAACACCTAGATAAGTAATATATCCCGTGGTTAATATTGGCAATTATGTAATTTGCATGTTCTTTAAATGTCAACTTTCGATCAATTATCACTCCTAAGTATTTAATTTTTTCAACTTGTTCTATGAAATCATTCCCAATCTTTAAACAGTAGTTATTGACCAGTAACTCTTGTACTGTATTCTTTCCAAGCAGCATACATTTTGTTTTTGATACATTGATTTTGAGCATGTTTTGACATGTAAAATCAAATATTACATCTAATGCCCGTTGCATTTCTGAAGCTAAGTAAACAAAAGTGTCATCCGCAAAAAGATGTATATTGATAATAAGATTTAAATATGCAATGTCATTGATATATAAAATAAAGAGTATTGGTCCCAATATACTGCCTTGGGGCACACCATGATCATTTAATACTATGGAGGATAATTGACCATTCAAAAAAACTCTTTGTTGACGATTGAACAAATAACTATTAAACCATTTGAGTACACGCCCTCCTAACCCAATGTTTTGCAATTTATTAATCAACTTTTTCCGATCTATAGTTTCGAATGCTCTCTGTAGATCAAGAAAAACTGCTACAATAGCATTGAATAGCTGCTTCACAGCTATGTTTTTTCCTAAAACCAGATTGCTTATCAGTTAAAATATCATTTTATTCAATAATTGGCGGTACACATATTTTTCTAAAATTTTGTCAATAGTACTTAACATGTTTACTGGATGTAGGTCACATGCCTTTGTTGATTTTTGTTTTTTTGGAATTGGAATTATAGTTGATATTTTTAACTCTGATGGAACAACGCCCTGTTCAAGAGAACAGTTGATTATATTTAAAAGAGGATTTTTGAGACCCTCAAAACTTTCTTTAAAAAAAATTGAATTCAATTCATCGGGACTGCCTTTATTAGCAAGTGTGAAAATGATATCTTTTAATTCAGATCCATTTATAAATTTAAAATTGGTAAACGTACTAGTTCTTTGAAGATTCTGTACTATGGGTTGATTACTTTGAGGAATTTTATTAATTATTTCCGATATACTTTCAAGAAAAAAGCAGTTTAACTTATGTGGCAATTCAATATGATTATTTACTATGATATTATTAATTTCTACTTCCTCCAAAGACATTCTTATTTTTAGGTATAATTAATTTGAGTGTATCCCACATTGCGCTAGAATTATTTTTGCAACCATCAATTTTATCTTCGAAGAACCTTCTTTTTTCTTCCCTAATTACCCTTAAAGCTTTATTTCTGCTAGTTTTGTATGCGACATAGTTAGTTTCTTTTTTATGAGTTTTGTATTCTTTATATTTATTATCTCGGTCTTGAATAGAATTCTTTACGGTTTCATTCCACCATGGTTTATAATGGGAAAAAATTTCAATTTGTTTTTTTGGCGCAACTTCATTAAAAACTTTCATAACAGCATTATAGAAAGTAGCAAACTTTTCATTAATATCAGATATTCTATAATCCCAGTTTATTTGTAACAACCTAGTGTTTATTAATGGAAAATTAATATTTTTTCCTCGAGTTTCAATAAGAAATGGAGCAATTTTATAATGGTTTATAATGGGAAAAAATTTCAATTTGTTTTTTTGGCGCAACTTCATTAAAAACTTTCATAACAGCATTATAGAAAGTAGCAATCTTTTCATTAATATCAGATATTCTGTAATCCCAGTTTATTTGTAACAACCTAGTGTTTATTAATGGAAAATTAATATTTTTTCCTCGAGTTTCAATAAGAAATGGAGCAATTTTTATTTTTTCTGTTGTAAACTCTACTGATAGATTGTAATGATCTGTTATTCTTGGTAATGTTACAACATTGCATTTAATTTCATCTAAGTTAGTAAAAACCAAATCAATAATTGAACCTCCCTGTTGACTAGGTCTAGTTATTTCAGTAATAATTTGTTTTAAATTTATATCTTTCGTCAAGTTTTTCAGTCTATTTGAATAAGTAGCATTGTGCAGCCAGTCAATGTTAAAATCACCTACAATAATCGTGGGAACTGTACTATCACAAATATATTCACTGCACCAACTGTCAAAAAAGTCAAGGAAGATAGAGTCACTGCTAGATGGTGAGTGATAGAGACCAATAATATTAATCTTTTTGTTTTTTATTGATAAGAGAACATTTAATATCCAATAATTTTTTTGAAAATTTATTTCTTTGGTGTTTAAAATCCTAATGTTTTCTTGAAGGTACATCAAAACCCCACCAGTATGCCTACTACCACTGTTCAACCTTATAATTTTGTAGCCTTCCACCATAATTTCAGTGTCAAAAATATCTTCAGTCAAACAGGTTTCAGATAAACACACAATCAAAGGTTTTGCATTCAATATCAATGAGTGTATTTCATCAAAATTGGCAATTAAACTGCTAGCATTTAAATATAATAAATTTTTGTAGATATTTGACTCAATTATTCTATCTCTATTAATTCCAGAGGTGGTTCTAAAAAAATTTTGTTGATTTTATTTGAAGTATTTACAAACACTAAATTACGTTTAACATTTTTGCTTTGATTGAGTATTTCATTTTTTATTTTTTTAGTAATTTCATATTTTTTGAGACAAATACTATTTTTATCGTTAATAATTGTTAAATATCAAAATGCTTTTTACATTCACTTGCAACGAACGTTGATATGCTTGTGATTTTTGGAGAATGCCAAAAGAATAAACGTGCTGTGGAAAGGCTGTATGAGCAGCGCTTTCCTGATCATCGACAACCAGGACGCAATATGTTTTCGTATTTAGAAAAACAATGCGAACGGGATCATTTCCCGGAAAAACACATCAATTACATCCTACTCTGGTGTGAACTAAGGAAAATTGTATGAATTTGTTGGCCGACATCGAAGCACAGCTTGTTCATGCAGCATATCAAAATCCACCCCCTGGCAAACAAACCCTCAGAAACCACCCTCAACGTTTGTTTTTCAAATTGCACCCCCCATCTTCATTTTGGTTCAACTCACAGCCCTTTTCTATCTCATTAAATGATGTATAGTGGTAGCTAGAATGGTATGCAGAATTATGGCAAATTAAAATACAAATGAAATATTAGTTCATTAGCTCATCTGTATTTTGGAAAATAAATTAACCTACAGTAATTGTTCAAAATGTTGTCCAGCACTAGCCACACATGCATTAAGTCGCCGAATCGGCGAATAGGAAGAAGTCAAGTGGCGTGAGATCTAGAGAATGTGCAGGCCGTCGAACAGATTCACTATTTCCAATACAACGGTCTTGAAAGGTATCATTGTGGAATTTAGTAACTATATTATGGTTGTGTGTAGAGGCACCATCTTGTGGTCACCACATTCGTTGTCGTTCTTCAATTGGAATATCTTCTAGTAATGCAGGAATATAATTTTCTAAGAAATTTAAATATCGGTGGACCGTCGAAGTGTCTTGGAAAAACTGAGGTCCGTTGAGACGTCCATTATGTAAATCACACCACATTGTTGTGACCAATAATGCATGTTACATCAGTTAACAGTGCCATTATTATGGAAGCGGAATTCGTCACTCCACAAGATATGATAGAGGAAGTTGGGATTGTCATGGACTAAAACTTGAATGTGAGCAATGAATATCATTTGTCTTTCGAAATCTGTAGGTCTGAGTTCTTGGTGTGAATATATGACAACTTACTGATCCTAATCTTCACCGAAAATGCTTACACAAACCCTTGAATTCGTACTTGACAGGTGCATATTGAAAAACTTTTGTCAAATGTGACAGACATATGTGATATGAGGTGTGGTAGATATGTGAAGAACTACCCACTAATGAATTCAATTTTCTCGACTAACTATCTTCTCAATTACATATTATGATATATAGTTGAATTGGGAATGTAGCATACTGTAAGTTGAACCGAAACAAACATGGGGGTGCAATTTGAAAAACAAAAGTAAGGGGTGGATGCTCGGTTGTTTACCAGGGGATGGATTTTGCTTTGCTGCATGAACGAGCTCACGGTCTCCTACGACACGTTTTATTAAAAAAACTTCTGAAAATAACAGATATCTACTGGCCTAAAAGCTTTGGAACACCCGGTATACTTAAAGAGATTGAGGTCTACCTTTTCTAGATCCTGACTGTCTATTGCCTCAAAGAAGTTAAACATATCGCTGGTGTCAACACGCACCAGTTTGTAATACTAATACCAGTGATTTTCAAACTTCTTGTCTCTCACGTATTAGATAGCACATAACTATCGACTTCTTGCATTTGCTGCATTGAGCAGGCTCTGTAGTGAGAAACCTATTAAAACCTGACACTAAATCCAATAGAAATGATTTTTGGTACACCGGTAGTATTTGAATGATATCGGGAAAACTCGGAAAATCTGTATTGCACCAATAACTTGGAAGGAGTTGGAAATTTCGATATAATGTATGAGAACATACTTGCAGATCGTGAAAATTCTCACAAAAAAGTTGCTCATATGTTTTTTTCTCAAATTGATTCCTATAAGAGATAATGATCTCTAATTTATATTTTCGCGCGAACAACCCGGGATTAAATCCCGGACGCTCGACTAACATCACTGCATCTCCCTTGTTTTTCGAAAATTCTAAACTAAAATGAATTGTAAACGAAAATTCCTTCAACCATTCTCACCTCTGGAACCGAGTCGGACTAAATTTACGCGCCACGGTCTACTCGAACAGATGATGCCTGATCCGCACGGCGTGTTGTGATGGGTGAGAATTTGTCGCTTCAGAATTCCAGAATAAACCGCCCTGAGATTTACAAAAATTAAAAGTTACTGCGAGAAATAGCCGATTCTCAACTATATATTGTTACGTCCTAGCGCCGGCTCTGACCATATCGTAAACGCAAGTGAAGGATCGCGTCGTAACGAACGTCATTTTCCAAGAACCCGTGGATCCGCCTGGAGAATTCGAGACACGCCATCGGCGCTTCTCTGGAGGATTCTCGATGGTTACGCAGACATATATAAGGATCGCGATATCGCGGCGAAGACAGAGTTAGTTAGTCAAAGAGTTGGCTATTCGGAAGTTTGTATTCAGAGCTAAGTGGAGCGAGTTTAGTAGAGCTAAGTGGAGAGAGTTTTGTTATTGCTAAGTGCAAGTAGTCGACGTGTAGAATTGTTAGTACAGAGAGTTTTAGTTGCGAGCGAGCATTGGAAAGTTATCGGAGCGATTTAAGTGATTGTGTTGTATTGTATTGTGATAGAGAGTTATAATAAAAGAAGTTTAGTGTTAGTGTTGTTTGGTGATTTAATCGACGAACCCAAGGTTATATCGTAACAGTGGTGTCAGAATTGAGATTTTCCAAGGGATAAATCGTAACAATATTTTCACTTTAATAAAGCTATAATTCTAATTTTAATGCATTTTGTGAAATTTCCGGAAAATATGAAAAATAATGAATGAAAACTTTGTTATCAGAGGTTTTTTGATACATATTTCTAAGGGTAGAGTGTGTTAGCACCAAAAGTAATATAATCCAAGTTTACGTAATCTACGTTGAAATTAGCTAAGGATTCAGTCTCGATTATCATCAAAGTCAAAACTGTTTCATCGTTTCATTTTCACGATGACCAGTTTCATCGTTTCATTTTCACGATGAACGCGATTAGGTCGATGAATATTTGAGGCAACCGTGTACGATGACATCACACAGTGAATTGTTTCAAGCGGACCTTGAGGTGTTTTCTGGCGCTCTTGTATTCAAAACGTATTCGTCTGTCCATCTCTATCCCACTATTTGGCTTGCCGTGAGTGAGAGAGAAGGAGACAGACGAATACGTTTTGAATACATGAGCGCCAGAAAAAGACCATGGTGTTACCTGCTACCGTGGAATTTAATTGATTTGACATCAGACAGGAGACCTAACCTACCTGCAATAGAAAGTTGAAGTCAAGATGCATATATTCCTGGTGAAATGACTTCTATACCAGTACAATGTTAATGTTTTCGTCGAAAACGCTAGAACTACGGCTTACTAGATAATGACAACCAGGGAAATTCACATTCTTGAAATTTCTTGACAGATGGCGTCAAGCGTCACGTGCTAGACACATGACATTATGAATTCTGACGAAATTTTTATTAGCGAATTCTCTAGAACCACTCGTGCGGAGTCAGCGTGTTACTTTCTTTTTTCAATACTCTACCTGATGAAGGATAAAGATACACGAATTCTGTCAAAAATTTCACGAGTTTGCCTGTTTCTGTTTAGACGTAAATACAGATATGCATCTTGATACATATATTACAGATAGATCCATTTTCTTTATATTCTTGATATGTTATGAGAAATTAATATCAGAATTTATAGAAATTCCTACTATTTGATGCTGCTTCAGACAATTTGATGAGATTCTTTGAAATATCGATATCGACGTGAAAGGTAGTGGAGTTGGAATACATGGAAAAAATAGTACGTCAATATACAGTTTATTTAGCATTATAGTGTTTAATTCGAAATGAATTGGACCCTCCATAGTCCAGATTAACCTGAGTAATTTCAATTCATAAAGAAGATTGCTATCTACAGTGCAGGCTATTATGGCGCTGTACGAGAAGACCGTGTTTGAAAACACTCTCCCGAAAGAACTTTTATTCTTATGATTTTAAATTTTTGTTATTGCAACAACCAGTGTCACTAATGCTGGAACTTGAATTAAATATGTGAAACTGGGAAATTCTGGAAAGCAATCAGCAAATAAGACAAATATAACTTCTACCAAAGTAAAAACTGAGCAAGATGCACTTTGCTTTTATCAGCGTCAGAATAATCTCGCGTTATATTGACCAGTTGAACTTGAATACATGTGTTTTGAATGTTTTGTTCTAACCACCGGAACTTTATATAGACGAATAGTTGATTGATTATTTCGTCCACAAATACCACAGCGTTTGATATCCATTATGAAGCACTATTTGAAACAACACTTGATAAATACTAAACAAACGGAAAACAACTAATAACTGAAAGCAACGGCAAATGAACGACAAATAATTAAGAAAACTACGGTTGAGAATTGATCTGGAAACGACAAATAGCTGGTTGAAAGGAACAGTAAAATTATGGAAAACTTCTAGCAAAATTCGAATTAACTGGAATGCAAATGTCAAAATGTCAGAATTCGATTCTTGCACCATCTATTGGAAATCGCGGTAAATTCCGTGGATATGATTGATCGTGTCTAGAGTTTTTGACGAAACAATATCGAATCGGAGATCGCACCAGGAATATATACATCTTGGTTGAAGTGATCGCAATACGTAGACCTCAACGTAGACGTTAACGTTATTAAATATAACGTTTACGGGTTTTCATGAAATAGAGCTCAAGTCGCTACCATACATGACGTTACTGTTAGCCGTTAACCGGTGCTGCCGTTTTGTGAGTTATTACCACTAATTACTCCAATTGTGGACATTTTCATCGCTGCGAAATAACCGTGGATTAATAGGACGTTTGTGAGGATTTTGCGTGGATTCCGAGATTTTGAGCGTATCGACTCCTGAACAAAAATGTTATTCGAAACAAAAATTCTGAGATTAGCACTTTTATTAGGATCAGGGTGTTTTTATTTTTTATTGAACATAATATTGTTTTATGTATAAAATTAATTTTATATAATTTCATTTAAATGAAAACACTTCAGGTTGGAAGGTGGTACCTTCCAAGCTTCAAATTACTATACAAACATCGCTATGGATTGAATAGCGATTTAGAGTAGTAATGAAATAGAACTCCACTGAGATGAACAATCCAGGTAATCCAATTCTACTAAAATTATATGGATTTTCCATAACATTATACTCCGGTCTATTCTAGTGAATCTTGAATAACTTTTTATATTGAATATTGCAATGGTTATTGAATAATATAATAATAACAATATGAATATAGATGGATAGATCACTGCTTACATCTTCGAGAGCAAGAATGTACAACCGTCATAGAGCTTCCATTAGTAAATTTTACCGTCAAGCAGGTCTATCATATATCCCAACGGGTATCTGATAAAAAATGACCAGTTTGGAAATAATCTGGATTACTCGTGATAATCCAGGTTTATCTTGTAGTGAAACGGTTTGAAGTCGTTATCGTTATTTGATCTGAGATTGAAACTATTAGTTCCTTCAAAATCGAGATAAAAGTCGTTGGTAAAACTCGACCTAAGTAAATACGGTAAAACTACTTACTTATATCAGTGCGAGCATTGCGCTTGAGCATCTTTCGCTAGATTATCAAAATCAGGTTTGTAGTTGGATATGGACAACCTTAAGGATTCTGATAAATGAGGGTCTGTTAAGCGAGACCAGTGTTTATTTTTCGTTTATTTCAATTATGAAAATGCCGATTCACATAAATATATTTAACCAAAACACAAATGCAGTTGTTCAACAATTTCTTCAAATTCGGATACTTTTCTTTGGAAACCAATGCCCAGAATTATAAACCTGAAAAGGACCTTGCTTTTAGAAATAAGTCATGGCGCTAAGTAGTAATTTCGTTTTGAAGCATCATGTGGTCCATTTGAAATTTATCTGCAATTTATGTACCCATTTCATAGATATCACTTTGATCAATGGAATTATCAAACGAATTACTGATGAATTCTATCAACTTCTCAATTTTTTTGAAATCTTGACGGAACGGCGATTGAAAAATGATACAAGATAATGCGTGCAGCAGTTAGTGATTAGGTACGTTGCACGGTCTTCTACGTAATTTATTTTTCCTTGCCACGATCACTGTAATATGTGATATTGATTATGATTTCATTTCGAGTTCAATTGAGAGTAATTGTCGTTCAATGTTTCTCCACCCATTAATAGAAAGTGATGTCTTTGAATTGATCCGTGCCTTGAAAATCTCGTGCTCCGCAGGCACTAACGACATTTCAAATATTCTACTGAGAAGTATTGCACCCTATATCATAACCACTTACATTATGAATTCATCGTTGCAACTGGGTATATTTTCATCTATATTGAAAACTGACAAAGTGATCCCACTGTATTTTGGAAAAGTTTCGCTGTAACAGAAAGATTTATTCTACATGAGATGTATGTTTTACAATAGAATACCTGTTATTATTAGGGGTAGTAGGAGTTTCAATAATTTTAAGAAAGAAGTGCGAGTAATTCTGTTAGAGAAAAATTGTTACACAGTAATGCTTGGTTCATAGACGAAACTTTTACTTTTGATTTTTCTTTTACTTGACCTCAAAGGAAATTCTCACGGTGCTAATCGTTCTACACGACACTTTTACTTTAACATTTAGTGTATGAACGCCTCCATTGATTAGCACTAGGAGAACTTTCTTAAGGTAAAAGTTTGATCTATGAACCAAGCATTATGCATATATTTTAGTTTCGTATCGATTTTTTTATGTTGCGTTGCTTATCGTATTTTCGTAGGGTGCACCCTTAAGAATTATGAAAAAAATTAAAATTGTTGTGCATGAAAGGTAAGCATCGTGTACAAACCCAGTGACTTCAGTCCCGATATTCCAATTGTAATAATCAAATCATCAGTATGGAAAAATATACGGAAATGCGAGATGATATCATTATTATTTGTAGTGAGTGATGACAAAAAAGGGTTCCATATATTCACGTTTCCTATTGTTAATTATTTCTCATACTACTGAAATGAGCGTATTTTATTAAATGATTTGTGATTGATACGTTGTTTTCTCTGTATTTATCAACGATTTATTTGATAATTTATTTCAGATATTTCCCGAGCGTAATTGCTGATAACACGGAAGAATCTCTAATAACCTGGTTGTTAGTCACAATATGCTCCTCCAACATGATTAAAAATCCTTATTTGGTTGCCAAATTAGTTGAGGTAGTATTTGTAATTCTTCCTTCGATCCAGCCTAGATGTGAGGTTCTCCATATGCGGTTGATGAATCACCATATTTCCCAAACGATTTTACCTAGTTCACTGATGAAATTTTACACTGATGTAGAGACTACTGGTTCCAGTTCGGAATTCTACGATAAGTTTTCTATACGATATCACATTAGTTTGATACTGAAAAGTGAGTATGCAATTTTTTGTTTTCAATTGAATTGACTCATTTTTTGATTCAAGAAATGTGGTCATCTCCCGTCCATCGCCAAGCCCTAATCAACGAATCTCGAAGCGGCCTACAATTTGTAAAATTCATCAATATGTTGATGAACGATACCACTTTCCTACTCGATGAATCTCTCGAATCACTTAAACGCATTCACGAAGTGCAAGAACTGATTAGTGATGACGAGAAATGGTCAAAATTACCTTCAGAGCAGCAACAAAGTCGGATGCGACAGCTCAATTCTGACGAAAGACAATGTCGATCATATCTGACTTTAGCTAGAGAGACGGTGGATATGTTTCATTACTTAACGGTCGACATCAAAGAACCTTTTTTGAAAGCTGAGCTGGTTGAAAGGTAAGCTGAATTGTGAGATCCTAATTTGTCATTTTTTAAAGTTTCAAATTCTCAAATTCATTCAGTTACGGAATAATGCACTTTATCCTTTGTTAGACTTCTTTTTGAAGAAACTTCAAGAGTGCAATTGTTGAAAATTTTTAGTTGGGTGGAAGAGTCAAAGTTTCATTCCGAGCAATTTGAACTCTGCCATTCCAGAATGTTTATTACCAGGATGTAAATGTTACTGATTCAATAAAAGCAATATTATAACTATTATATTGAATAGCATATTAATACCTACGGTCGGTAGACAATAGTTTTTTCTCGAGATGAATGACACACCTTCTGCCTCAATGTAGTAATACTGCACGTCATTAATAATAACAGCTTTATTCCATGGTACTTTACAGTGTGAAACAGGGTATAAATTGAAGAATGAAAAGGACAAATTGATCATAAAATCGGAAACGCTATAAAATGTTTTCTCTATCAAATACTCTTTGAATTTCTTCTTGAACTTGTATTTGGAGAGTCTTCTAAATTGAGGAACATTGTTCAAAATTTGATACACAACATTCTTCTGTATTTGGGCAAATTTCGTTTGGGGTAATTTCAGTTTCAAAGATCTGGTGCAGTGGAAATGATCCGTTTCGTAATGTTTTATGAATTCTTTGTAATTTGTTATCGCAAAATATGCACATTCATAAATATAAATACATGGCAGTGTGAGGATTTTTTGTTGTTTGAATACCTCCCTGCAACTGTCTTTTTTTGAGTTCGAAAATATTTCTAATACAGGTTTTCCTGCATTTCGAAAATCCTCTTCACTTCAACAGAATTTCCCCAGAATATTATTCCATATTTTAGTCTGGAATATATATAAGCATAGTATGCGTTCAAGGCTGCATTATGGTTTACATGTAATTTTATTGTTCTTATTGCAAAAATGAATGAGCGGAGTTTTTTGGCAAGAAAGTTGATATGTTCCTTCCAGTTAAGTTGTGCATCTACTTCGATACCGAGAAATTTGGAATTTTGTCTTGTTTCAATTGTCTCTTCTCCATGGCTTATCTTCAAGTTTGATTCTTTTCGGAAGCTGAACTTGATAATATTTGATTTTTGGATATTCACTTTCAAATTGTTTCCACTATACCAATTCTCTACATTTTGTAAAGATTGAGGAATCGTATTCATCAAATCAAAGGTGGATGGTTCTCTGATTATTAGTGAATTGTCGTCGGCAAACATATTCATCACTTGTGATACTATTTGTGGCAAGTCGTTCGTATATAAAAGGAACAAAATTGGTCCTAGTATAGATCCTTGTGGTATACAACGTTTAACTGTAGCCCATTTGGATTTATATTCTTGTCCTCCTTCAATGGCTGCAAGACACTGCTGTCTTTCTAATAAGTATGATTTTAAGATATTATAAATATTGCCTCTAAAGCCCATTATTTCCAATTTAGTCAGTAAAATTTTTTGATCCACACTATCAAAAGCCTTTGATAGATCCATGAATATTCCTAGCACTTTTTCGTTTTTATTGAGTGCTTCGAGTATGTCATTCAGTGCTATGAATATACTTCTTCCTGTGGATCTTCCTTTTATGTAAGCACTTGGCATTTTTGATATAATGTCTAATTTTTTTAAATAATGCAAAATTCTAATGAGCAAAACTTTTTCAAAAATTTTTGATATGGTTGATATCAAAGCTATGGGTCTATAGTTCGAAATATCAGTTTTAAGACCTTTCTTATGCATTGGTTTAATGATTGTGACTTTTAATTTATCTGGGAGTAAACCACTTTTTGAAACACATATTGATAACATATGATAAAGGTTCACATAACTCACTGGCACAATATTTCAATAACTTGGTTGGAATTTCATCATCTCCTACTGCAGCTGTATTTTTTAAGGAGTGAATGATGTTGAACTGCAATCTTGAGGACATGGTGTTGGTAAGCTCGTACAGAAAATATCATTAACACTGCAGGGGGATATGCAAATTCCTGACAAAAAGATCAAACAAAATTGGAGAAGTAATATTTCGTTGTCGTCGTTTTGGCACATGATCATTATCAAGGTCAATGCATTTATTTTCAATCAGACATATTTTCCTTCCCTTCCTCAATTCATATATTTTTTTCCCAATCGATTATAAAAGTCGATTTCTATCAAATATTAGTTTCAGTCCCTTGATCTAATTCCACTTCTTCCTTTCGGTTCTAACAAACATTGTCAACCATTATAATTATTGGTTTATACTAGGAAAAGGGGTTCATTTGAATTCCTTTCACGTAAATAAATCCATCCTAGAAATTTGAAATTATTTTTTACAGGTTGGCATCAATGTTGAATTTCAACTTACAGCAACTTTGCGGTAAAAAGTGCAACGACTTGAAGGTTAGAAATCCCGATAAATACGGGTGGGAACCTAGAAGATTACTCAGCCAGCTTGTTGATATTTACTTACATCTGGACTGTGATAAGTTTGCTGAAGCTCTGGCTAGAGATGAGGTTGGTATATTCATTAATTAATTAATTAATTCCTTTATTTAGCACAGCATAGGCTAATATACAATGTTTGATCCTAACTAACATTAGGCTAATGTCAAAATATTTAAACAATGAATGAAAAATATAAATAAATGGTCACACTCACAAATAATAAAATTCAATTAATCATATATAAAATATCGACATAAAGTAGGTGACGAGGGTAAGACACAAGTATTGATACGGATACAAAATAACAAATACAACAATTTTAAAACCTTAAAGAATTAAACCCAAAAATAATAATAAAATCATTCGTCCATTATGTGCATTTTCAACTTTCTTTTGAATTGAACTATCGAATTACAATCCTTGATACCATCATCCAAATTATTGAAAGCCAATCGATTTTTCAGTACATTTCTTATTTTTGGTCCCTACATGGATATTTCTGTTGATTCTGGTATTATAATTATGATAATTTTCATTATAAGTTATTTTTCTGCTCAAGTAGTCCGGAGATAGATGATGATGCATCTTATATATCAGTACCATTGTATGGTAGTACACATAGTCTTTTAAAGACATCCATTTCAATTCTCTCAGCATGTTGACTATCGGTGTGTCTCTTGGTACCCCCAGTATGACTCTCTAAAATTGTTCTAAAATTGTTCGTTCCGTTAACCAGCTGACGAACGTCGACCCTCAAAAGTCGAAACTTGTGCGAGCAATGGATCAACGAGGCCTTACCTATTAACGTGCGATTACCCAGCACGGTGGCCCGGCGAGGATTCGAACCCCGGCCTTCCGCTTGATAGGCAGATATGCTAACCACTACACTACACTACCGAGACCACTCTCATGGCTCTATTTTGTTGCTTTTGAAGTCGATCCAGCTCGTTTTTATTTGCAGTAAATAGTATTGAAGAACAAAAAATAAGATGTGGTAAAACTGATGTTGTAAATTGTAATTTTTGACCATCTAGATAGGCTTGGTGATACTCTCACAAGAAAATTGACATTATTGGTGACAGTTTTTATCACTTTCAAAGTATAATCAGAATGAATATAAAAATAAAATAGAAAATTATATAAGAATAAATAAAAAAAATTAATGAATTATGTAAAAATAAAATCTTATCTTTATACCTATAAATGAAAAAAAAAATTATATTGTAAAAGTGGATGTGTTAAGCCTTGCGTAGATCCAATACTTCCAGAGGTGCATTCTTTTCAATTCGGATGTGATCGGCCACTCTGAATAATGGTTGTCCAGTTGAATGTGGATGAAATCCACTCTTTCGGAAATTTGCAATAGTTCTTAAAGCCAGGGGCGGCTCCAGGAATTTTATTTTGGGTGGGCCCATGTATATGTATATATAAATTTAAGACGGGTATTCGGGGCGTGGGGAGTATGGAATGTGCAAATAAACGCAAATTATCAATTAGGTTTTCATTAATGAATCCATTTAATGTTACAAATCAAACATTTTTACAATATAGAGAGTTTAAACATAATTTTACGTTTCAAGATAAGAAGATGGTAAGTAGTGGAGTTCAGTTCATTTTAAAACAAATTGGGGGCGTCTTCCTTTTTTAGCTGCAAACTCATTTACAACTGGATCTGGATCCATCAATAAAGGGTAACTCAACTCCCTCTCTATTGAACTAATTGCAAGATTATTTCAGTCGTTGGCCTGCCATTGATGCTCTTAGGTTTGGCTTTATACGTCTCATCGTGGAGAAGCTCCTTTCTGCCGTAGCTGTACTTACAGGTATTACTAAAAATGTAGCCAGGAGATCCTTGAGTTCTTTGAAACATGTGCCCATGCTGCATATTTCGTTGTAGACACTATAAGGATCCTCACAACTTGAATTATCCAAGTTCCACTGTATTTCCGTAATAATGTTTGGTTATTCATTAAATTATTTATTAGAAATTTCTAAATATTTCGCTACTTACTTTAATGGTTACAACTAACATGTTTTCTATAGTTGCTCTGAATATAAACAACACCCAATTTTTGATAATACTTCCCATTGATTACGTACCCGGCCCACCCGCTAAAGCCGCCACTGCTTAAAGCATGAGGAGTTAATATGAAAAATCCAGTTTCATTATATTTTGGCGAGCATACTATCGCAATTGCTTCCGGTATCAGTAATTGGTAAGGATAATGGGTATGAAGATCAACACTTGAAAGGAATGCAGTTTGAGTGGGGTGAGTGTGAATCCATCCTATTGTTATCAAATTATGTTGATCTTGATAATCAAAAATCTCCTCTTCATTCATTGCCACGCAATAATCTGAGGTTCCTTTTTGTTTTGGAAAAATCATGTGAGTTATAATTAGCTCATTACTTTCGAGTCTGCCTGTTAGAATGCCACATGTCTCAATATTTTCAGAAGTATTATTTTGTGACATGGCTTGGAATATAGTCACCACTTCAATTGGTACCAGTATAGGTCTAAGTATATCATTCTCCTCTCGGACACTGATTTTTGAGGGCTTTCTGTTGTGGTCTACTGTCGGAAGGTCATGAAGACTTGTGATTGTTGGAGAATCGCCTGAATTATTCAATAATTTCGAACCATATGTTTCAGTTGTAATTTTACATGTAGAGGAAAGCGACAGAGATGAATTTTCCTGGGATGATTGGTTGTTGTGGAAGGCTCCTGCAAATTCTTGAGCAAATTCTTGAGATCGAAAAGAAACGGAAGATGTAATTTTATTGTCGGAATATTGTGATTTGGGAACAAGAGGAATCATGAAAAATTCATCGAGACTTTTGGAATTAGGAATGGTCCCGAAACAAGAAGCTGCATTTCCCCTTTGTATCAAAATACTGATTCTTTGAATCAAAAAACTGGTAACTCTTGGATCGTTGGTTTCCGTGGTGATTCGATGGCCTATTTCATTTATAAATGTCTTCGCTTGAGGACCAAAGGAGCCGAATGTTTCGATTCCAACTGGATAAAAAATGAAGTTATCTCCTAAACTTGAATATTTCCTTCTCTTCGATGATTCTGCAGAAGAAGCTGCTGAGCCACAGGATACGAATGTTGTAGAAATATAACAAGAAGCCAGAGTATCTACGCAAGTAAAATCCCACACAACAGGTTTTCCTCTACGCCAGGGAATCAGACTCATGCCATCTGGACGTTTCCCATCATCGCGACTAGTGCCTGGGGGTTCTAAGATGGAGGGTACTTTAGCTGAAACTAGGGCACGTTTGATGACATCATTGACTGCATGATGACGTGAAAAACGTCCTGCGCTGAACTTGCAACTTAACCCGTGAGTTCCTCTGGTGTCCACTTCTGCCCCACATACACATTTATGGTTGATGCAAATATTCGATCCCAGACGAAGGCCCACTGCAATTCTGAAAGACTCGTTATCCAGCAAAGTTCCGAGAGAGGAAACTGGCAAAGCGTTCAACCACGCTCCTGACTCTTTTGAAGAAACTGCTAGTATACGTGCTTTATCTGTGAGACTTGTAGTTGAATCTAATAATTTATTGAACGAAATTTTAATCAGAGGAATATCCCAAGTTTTCTGATGTTTTTTCTTCTCACTTGGCAATTCAAGGTTAGTTCGAGAAATCCAGAGTTCCTCAGCAGCTTTCAAGGTACTATCTATTGGAAAATAAGTTGGTAGAATTGAATCTATCAAATTGGCCACACTATGCATTGATGATATGAAGGAGGGCAGTGATACATCGGTGGTTGTACGAATACCTAAGCCACCATGAGATATAGGAAGAGTGGCTTGAAGCCAAGAATTATCATCCATTTGATTGTTCAATAAATTTTGGACTGTATCACGAATGGACTCATCGAATTTGGTCAAATGTTCTTGCTTGAGCCAAGTAGGTGTGCATCTCATGAGATAGGTCAACTTAGGAATTGTCAAACAGTGTCTGAGAAGGTGAAAAGCGACCTGTCTTGGGGGTTGTGAAAGGCGGGAAGACATCACTTTGAAATTTTCAAATTTTTCTTCAAAACAGTTGATGAATGCCTCATCTGTAAGAGGTGCGCCGAGGAGCGTTAAGTCAAATCTATTGATAATTTTGATTCCAGGAGAGAGGTTGTTGAATTTTGCAGAAATTTTGGAATCTGGTTCACCTAGAAAATATAATTCGCATTTCTTGAAGTTCAGTTCGAGCCCAATTTCCTTCGATTTGCTAATAACAGATGAAAGGGCATCGAAAACATCTTGTGGGTTTCCCCCAAGAGAACCATCATCAAGATACCAAGCATTGAATTCTGTCTTCAAGTCTTTTATAACATCATGAATTGTCATACAAAAAAGGGCAGGCGCTAAAGGGTCTCCTTGTTGAACTCCATGCTCTGAAGATATCACGCAGTCATCGAATGTTAAAAAAGAAGGGTGCTGGTAACATTGGGAAATGAATGGATATAACTCTGGAGTAATATTCTGAACAACTCTTAGAATGTAATCTCGATGGAGCATATTGAAGGCATTCTTAAAATCCAATTTCAGGAAAATATTTCCATTCCTTGAATCATGATCATTTATATATCGTCGAGCAGCATGGGCCACAGCTTCACAACCTCCGGGAGTTCCAAAACCGTATTGTATAGGACGGAAGATATCACCAAGCTTTTCCTTCAACTTGTATGAGGCTAATTTTGCAACCAAACGGCAATAAACATTACCGACAGCAATAGGTCTGATTCCACCATCTTTTTTCCTTAGGGCACATAAAGAGGCGCCAAATATAACAGGCCAGATTTCTTCATTTACAGAACCAAATAAGAAAAAGTTGCAAAGAGCTGTTAGTGAAGATAGAACTTTAGTTCCAGCAGATCCAGCACTGTAACTTATAATGTCTTATAAATGTGATGGTCTCAAGGAATCCAAACCCCCTGCAGAACTTGTGCGGAAAGACAGGATCGCTTGACGAACTTCGTTTTCATCACTGTCAATGAATTGAGTGAAGAATGATTCAATTGGTGAGCAATGGGAGATTTCGCTTGGGGATGTTTCGATTGGAGTTCAAGTAAAGTTTCTTCATCAAATTTTGCCAGTTTATCGTTTGAACACAAAATCTTCACAGCTCCTGAGAGGTCTCCATCGTTCACTTTATTGTTCACTCTCCTATATAAGTTTCTCTCAGAGTTAGGAGAAATCTTACTTGGTTTAATTTTGCAAAAAGGTGACGTGGTTTGATTCAAATTTCTTTTGATGGTACTCGCAAGGGATAAATAATAATAATAAATAATGTTTATTAAACAATTCAAAAACAGGTATACAATATTAAAAAATCAAATTATTAATAAACTAAATGCATAATCCCACGAAGTAAAACTTGTTGTGGGATATTCGTATTACTCATGTAAGAGATGCGAAAAAAAAATTATTAGGATCGAAACATAGGTATAATTAGTGTGTTTTTAATATATCATGAAATATTTTTCTATTAGAAATAAGTATCCATTCCTTCAGATTTTTTTTGTATGATATAAATAATTTTGTGTTTTTGATTTCCTCTGGTACAATGTCATATAGATATGAACAAGTGAATGCATAATTTTTTTGGCCAATTGTTTTATGTACTTTTGTTTTCAGAGTTATTTTATCTTTATGTCTGGTTTCGTAGTGATGTACATTGTATTTGATTTCATTTCTATTTTTGAAGAGATTAATCATTATATTAAAACAAAATAGTTGCCTGATATCCATCTTATTGCTCTCTTTATAGAGTAGGTCAGAAGAATATCTAATATTTTTTCCATATATAATTTTTAGAAAATATTTTTGAAGAATTTCTAATGGTTTCAAATGAGTATCATTTACACCTCCCCAACTAAGAATTCCATAATTCATCTGAGACTGAATGAGAGAGTAATATAGTATTTCTAAATAGGGAATTTTGAGAAATTTTTTGAAGAACTTGAATTTAGGAAGCAAACTTCTCAGTTTTTTTGTTAGAAAGATTATTTGTAAATTCCACTTGAGATGTTGGTCAATAATTATACCTAAATATTTAATACTATTCACTCTTGAAATAATGTTGTCTTTGTCAATTTCGATTGATCCCAAGTTTTCATTTGAATTTTTATTACTAGTAAAGGCAATATATTTAGTTTTTTCGAAATTTATTGTTTGCCAACATCATGTGGTATTTGAAGATTCTTATAACCAAACAACAAGAGGTTCTCCCAAGATGTGATAGAATTATGTTTCAAACATTCATCGATAGCATCAGAAAGGGCAGAAGCGGATAGTAATCTGGCAGCCTTCGGTATTCTCTTTGTGATGATGCAATTACGCTTCAGTGTTGACAGTCTTTTATGGAAGGATACCGGAACTTGTTCTACTTCTTGAACAGCGGAGATTTCGGGAACATGAACGTCTGTACTTCTATTCGAAGACTGATGTACTTTACTATTGTGAATTTTCAAACCAACTGCATTTTTGAAAGTTTTACTACAGAAATTGCAAAATGATGTTGACAGCGACATTGACATGTTAGTCCTTAGTCAATCAATACTCCCAAATACTTCACCACTGTTACACATTCAATATCCTCATTTGCAATCTTTATACTAATTCCTCCATTTTTGATTTCATCATAACTGGTTTTATTACTCAGTAAGAAACATTTTGTCTTTTCACTATTCAGTCTGAGAGTGTTGAGATTACACCATCGACTCACTCTGCAGAGCTCATTATTTAGAGTATCTATCAATTCATTAACATTATGGGAACAGTAATATATTAATGTGACATCGACAAACTAATTTTACACTCAGTGATGTTGGAAACAAGGTCATTTATGTATAAAAGGAAGAGTAATGACCCAAGTATACTACCCTGTGGCACTCCATTATCATTAATAATTTCGGAGGAAATAATGTTATTGACTTTTGTTACTTGTTTTCTATCACTTAAATAGTCTTCGAACCATTTCAGTACTGTGCCGGTTATTCCATATTATTGTAACTTTAACAGTAATCTCTTTCTGTCGACTGTCTCGAAGGCGCGTCGCAAATCTAAGAATACGGCTCCAATTGATTTGTTTTCGTCTATCCACATTTTCCAGTCAAATAAAATATTTTGTACATATTTACATATACATTATTATTGTTTATTGTACTCATTACAAACACCAACTAGGGTAATTACAAGTAATGGAATAAAAACAACAAAGGTACTAAAACTAAACTAACCTAACCTACACAATCTAGTATCATACAATTTGCTTCATGTTCCTAATTAACTCACTCTTTGTCATATTAAATATATCAATGTCCTTTTGCTTGAGGATCTGATTACAAATCAATAACATTTTGTTTATTGGAGATGTTGTGTTGCCTGGATCTATACTAAATAAATCGGAACTTAGGATTCTTAAGTTTACTTTAGGGACAATTATACTTATATACTTAACTAAATCACAGTCTTTGTATTTGATATTATTAAGGATTTGGTAGATAAACAGCATTGCTTGTTGATTTCTTCGATCGGACAGACTTTTAATATTAAAATTCTTCAACATACTCCTATATGAGACCATAAATGGATATGTATTGTTCTGTTTTAGGAAAAGGTGTCTCAGAAATCGCTTTTGAACTTTTTCGATATAATCTATGTGGATCTGGGCTGAAGGCATCCAGATTTGGGAAGCATATTCCAAGTGCGGTCTCACTATAGTATTATAAATTCTACATATTTCATATTGTACGCCTGTTGATCTCTTCAGAAAGTGGACACCTTATCGTTTGATAAGGTGCTAAATATATCATTGTGTCTTCTATAGTTACTGAAAGAAGTATCAGCAAACAGTAGGAAATTCTGGGAAGAACTATGCATTGGTACTTGTATATAATTCAACGTGCTTGGCTAATAACAGCCAGGAGAGTAGTTGTTTTTTGATAGGTGCTAGTTCAACCTACCATGTAGGTATACTTGAGACTGGTCTGAACGAATTGTTCAATGTATAATTGATTTATAACCTGTCTTTAAGTATGTCATGATTTTTAATTTATGAATTTAATACTCGTTATGAACTCTTGTTGTAATCTTTTTGATAAATAGGTACATTTGAAAAACTGACCCACTCAACATTACCCTTGAAAAAGATCAGTTTGTCATGATGATATTTCCGCCGGAAGGAAATCATTTTTCCTTCCGATTTATTAGGAAGTAGATGCAATGAAATTCAATTTTATCTAGTTTAGTGAGATCTTTTGCCATGTTTTTTTTCAATTTATTTATTTATTTCATTCCATTACATTTCAAATCATGCAATCAATAATACAATATATTTGGTAGCACTTCATTGGTATAGCATGGACAATCAAACAGTATTTTTGTACTGGTATGAGATTGCTCACAAATCATCAAAAACTTTTTTTTTCAATGCAATAAATGAATGAAAGAAAAAAAATATATAAATCAACGCAAGAAAATTATTTTATAAGGAAAAGGATGAGTGAAAGAATTGTCAAATAGATGAAACACCAGTTCAATTTGAAATTCTTTTGAGAAGAATGAATTTTGTCAATCGAAATTTGAATTGATTTATATTACTAATATTTTTTAAATCCTCGGGTAATTTATTATACTTAGATAATGATTCATAAACAAATCTTTTTTGTCCAACTACAGTGCTAGCAGTATCAAGATGAAACAAGTTATGTTGCCTAGTATGATAGTTATGAATTTCTGAATTCCTGGTTAATATAAAGTTTGACTTTATTAATTTTTCAACAATGGAATGAGAAATTTTCAAACTATCCATCAAGAAATGTTCCTCTAAAGAAAATGTGCCCGTTATTGAATATAGTTGATTTGTTGGAGTATCATATGGGAGACGATGTAGTACTTTCAAAGATTTTCTATATGAAGCAGATATTTTTTTGAAGTTGTTCTTTGAACATGAACCCCATATATTTATGAGATATTTGATCCGACTGAGAACATGTGAGTAAAGAAACATATTGGCTATTTCATAATTTAGTTTGGGACATCTTCGTAATGCTCCAATAATAGAAGAAATTTTTTTAACGAGGGAGTCAATATATTTATCCCATTTCAATCTATCATCAATCCAAATGCCGAAATACTTCATTTCAGTTTTCTGTTCAAGTTGTTCATTCTTAATTTTGATATTTAACTTAATGTTTTGTTTATTTTTTTGTTGAAAAATCATGAATTTTGTCTTTTTGTGGTTAACAGAAAGGAGATTGGCGTAAAGCCAGTCCTCAATTTTTTTTAAGTCTTCATTTATAATACCTTCTAAAGGTAAAGGGTTTTTATCGGCATACAAAAATACTGTATCATCTGCATATACGGTGTAATTACAAAATAAATTGATTTGTGAAATATTTTGTATAAAAGCGTTCTATATGCCGACGACACAACGTTGATGACTACTGGTAAAAACCATATGGAAGTGACTTCTTCGTCTAATAATATTGAAAAACGTGCTGAAAACTGGTTTACTGCAAACAAACTGAAGTTGAACGCAAGCAAATCACAAAAAATTACTTTCTCCTCTAATATAAACTCACAAATGGGAAACACTGTCAAGTTGCTTGGAATAGTTATCGATGACAAACTCACATGGACCAATCACATAGAACAGCTCAGTAACAAATTATCAAGTACTCTATTTTTGTTGAGGCAGCTAAAGAAAACAATTCAACCTGATAATTTGAGAATGTCATATTTTTCTCTATTCCATTCGCAGATTAATTATGGAATAATTTTATGGGGAAATGCCTCCCATGCAATAACCATTTTTCGACAACAGAAAAAGGCACTTAGAATCCTTGCTGGAGCTGGATATAAGGAGCACTGTCATCCACATTTTATAAAGTACGGCATCATGCCATTACCTTCAATGTATATCTACAATTCCTTATTAGAAATACATATAAATGCCAACCAACTACAAACCCAATCAGATATACACGAGCATAGTACAAGGTATTCTAAGTCGATAAAAACCCCAAGGTATAGATTAGCCAAATCTCAGAAAAATTCTCTGAATTTTAATTTCTACAACTGCCTGCCAGAGAGAATTAAAACACTAACCTTTTATCAATTTAAAAAACGCATAAAAAATTATATTCTTGAACACTGCTTTTACTCCACTGACGAGTTCCTTCACACAACAAAGCAACTGAATCATACACTCAACACATTGCTTATCTGCCCCCAGATTCTATTTCACGAATTCGATTGTCGAGTAGCTCAGACTGTGACTGTAAATGCGCTGTACCGAAAATATAAGCATATTCTAAACAATTCGATAATCGAATTCGTGAAATAGAATCTGGGCTCTGAATTTCCCATTTTGTTATGTTAATTATGTTTGTTAATGTTTTACTCATGAATGTAACAGTTTTAAAATTTTGTATGTTGTATTGTTTTATGCATTGTATACTTTTAGTATTTATTGACATGCCATAATTGTATTGCTATATGTAAAATGGTGAAAATATATCTATCTATCTATCTATATACAGTAGGTATAAAGTTGGGCCTAAAACTGAACCTTGAGGAACTCCCTTATTAATGAGTAATCTTTCAGTTTCAATATTATTTGTACATGTTGTTATTGTTCTATTGACTAAATAAGATTTCAAAAGATCATTTACAATTCCCCTCATTCCCATAAACTGAATATTTTGGAGAAGTATGGTATGATCAACTGAATCAAATGCCTCTTTGAGGTCCATAAAAATAGCTACCACGTAATTGCCCTTATCAAGTTTTTCTTGAATTAAATCGACTTCTTCCAGAACTGCCGTTTGTGTACCACTCTTTTCTTGAGAACCGAATTGATTTGGATCAAAGCTGTATTTTTCATTTATGAAATTAGTAATTCTCATCTTCATAATTTTTTCGTAGATCTTTGAGAAAATACCTAATAAGGCGATTGGTCTATAATTTTCTGGATCTTGGGTATTTCCACTTTCATATATAGGTTTAATTGAGGCATGTTTTAGAATTTCGGGGAAAATACCCTTTGTGAATGAATCATTGATTACTTTCGTTAAATGATGAGCCAAAAGTCTTTCAATTCAAAAATATCTCTAGTAACGAAACCATCGGGATCAGGGCATTTCTTTTTGAGAGAACTAATTATTTCTATAATTTCACTTTCATCAGTTGAAAAGAGAAGCATCGTTGAATCATTATGAAATGGGAATACATTCTCATTAGGTTTATTATAAAATGTTTTCAAATCATTTGTAATATTTTCACCAATTTCAGAAAAATATATATTCATTGCATCAGCAATTTCCAAGTCATTCGTCAGAATATTGCCATTCACTTGTAGTGAAACAATATCCTTATTTGCAGTAGATTTAGAATGTTTTCTCATGCAGTAATTCAAAACATCCCACATTTTCTTTGGATTACCTTGTGATTCTTCAAATTGCTTATTGAAATATTGTAATTTATCCCTCTTGATCATTGCATTTATTTTATTCCTTTGAATTTTATATTCTGAGTGGAGTTCATGATTGTTAATATTCTGTTTCACGAGTTCATATTTTCTATTCCTTATTTCAATTTCACGAATGATGGGACTGGTAATCCAATTATTATCTTCATGTGTTCTGTAATATTTTTTAACAATGCACTGACTTTTGGCTTCTAAGACTTAATTCAATAAATCCTGAATTTCATTAAATTTCGATCTTTTGAGACAATAGAAATCAATTTTCGGAATTTATTTATTTATTGAGGCAAGAAACAAACAGACAAACAAGTCTAATTACATGTTTCGAACAGACAAACAGCTGAGCTGCTCAATTAACTAATACTTTTTACTATATCTAGACATTAACGGAATGATATACATTTCTTACGAATTAATCAATCTCTGATACTTATGGTAACCACTACGATTGCATCTATAACAATTAATTAATACAATATACATGAAAATAATAAAGGCTATAATGGTATCAGCACAACACATTCAGAAAAACAAAATCAGTGAGAGAATGCAATGCTATTGAATCGTAATATGAGAGGTATCTCATTCAACTAACTATATTATTTACTATATCTAGATATCAATGGAATAATATACATTTTTTACAATATAATCAATTAATGATATTTGAGGTAATCACAACGATTACATCTATTAAATCTATGAATTTAATTACCATAATGAATAGTATTGACGGATGTCTTTAACACAACACATTGAAAAAAAAAATAAAAAATTTAGTGAGTGCTTGTAAGGGTATTTGAACAAAATGAATCCGAGAGTTCAATCACCATTCACCTGACCTTGTGAAAAAAAATCAATGTTATTGATACACTTCTTGATCATGAAAAAATTACAAATGTAAATATCGGGTAATTTGTCGGCATATTTATTGTAAGTTGCACAAATTTTGTCTATCACATTAGGAACACGCGGAATGTTGAATGTTAATAATTTTGGTCGTAGTATTTGAGAGGGTACGTTAAATTTTATTTGTGCTAGGAGGTAATCAGAGTGATACTGACCATTGAGTAGCTTATGCAGGAAACAAATGGATTTAACTGTCATTCTGTCCTCTATCCTCATAATCTTGAATTGACCACGGAGACCTGCATATGACTCAAATTTTGGGGCGGTGTTGTATGTTTTGTAGTAGAGGTATGATATAAATTTGTTTTGGATTGTCTCGATAGTTTTTTTGTCATTTTTCCAAGTTGGCTTCCATATCAGTGAAGCATATTCAAGTTTGGTTCTGCAAAGCGAATAGAAGAGACACTTAATGGTTTTTGTGTTTCTGAATTCATAAGTTGACCTTTTTATGAAGCTCAAGAGTTTATTCGCCTCTTTTGCGACATTAGTTATATGATTTTTGAATCTTAGATCATTTTGAAAAGTCACGCCCAAGTCCTTTAATGTCGACTTTTTACAAAGAAGTGTCTCATTCATGGATAGTTAAATTTAACTGGATTTTTGGATCTCGAAAACGATACTGAGAAGCATTTGTCTAAATTGAAGTATAATTTGTTTCTAATTGACCAATTGTAAATATGGTTTAAATCATTTTTTAGTAAGTTACTATCATTATATTCGCTTATTGGCCGATATATTTTAAAATCATCAGCGTATAATAGGCAATCTGCATCAACTCCATGAACAAGATCATTAATGAATATTAAAAAGAGTAGGGGCCCTAGATTGGACCCCTGGGGTACACCGGATCTTGCCAAAAACGTTGATGACTTACAACCATGGAATTCAACATATTGAGAACGATTCTTTAGATAACTCACCATGAGTACAATAAAATCATCACTAAATCCGTATCGGATCATTTTAGATACCAGAATATCGTGGTTTACCCGGTCAAACGCCTTGGCAAAATCCGTGTATATGGCATCGACTTGTTGACCTTTTTCCACGTACTCACCTACCTTAGTCGTGAATGTCAATAAATTTGTATCTACAGACTTTTGTTTCATAAACCCATGCTGGCATGGCGAGATGATACCTTTCATATGCCAATATATTTTCTCATGAAGAATAAACTCCAGAAGTTTTGCTATACAGTTGATGACAGATATTGGTCTGTAGTTGTTTAGACATTTTTTGTCTCCGCTTTTGAGTATTGGAGTAAGTTTAGATTTTTTAAACTCGTCTGGAAATATTCCAGTGTGTAGTATATTTTGAAAAATGATAGTTAAAGGAAAAATCAAATAATCTTTGCACGCCTTAATGACATAACATGGGATGCCATCAGGCCCTGCCGAACGTTTGGGTTTAAGCCTTTTGAATGCTTCTTCGACTTCAGATGCTGTGATTGGCGATAATTTAAGTAAGTTTGTTCCGTGTGCTATAGATCCCTGACTGAGAGCATGATTATTCAGGAATCCAATATCATAAGTTGAGTTTTGTGTGTCATATACAGAATTGAAATAGTTGGCAAACCCTTGTGATATTTCATTATGATCGATTGTTTTTTTTACTATAATCAATTTATTTACTATAATCAACTATAGTAATTTCACGTTTTTCGAACTTTTTTAGTACAGTTTTAGAATTTTGGATGGATGTATATATTATACGATGGTCAGTTATTGAAGTGTCTTCTAATTTCATATTGTATATGGTCTAACATGCTAAAAGAATCGTTTTGTTTCCTTCTTTGCTGGAACTCATTTTTACAAAAAGTATGACCCTAAAGGTAGTAGAAATAAACTGTATTCAACTGTATTTCATATGTAGAGCTCTGTTGAACAGAATACTACTTTCTAAATATATTCAGGATCACCAGGGAGTGGCTGACGTCTATCTCTTTTTCAATTGTAATGGGATCGTTGCTTGATTTAGATAAGTTTCAATCATGCATTGGTGAAGTAACTAGAACAATCATTATGGGGTATGAGGAATCAATATCATTTTGAAGGTTTCTTTGAAAACCAATCAGAATTGTCTCGACTACGTTGTACTCCATCAGTGTTGCCATTTTCAACTGATTTTCAGAATGTTTACCACATCTTACGGTTGTTACTTTACACCAATAATATTTTATTACCTGAAGATGTTTATTTGTTACAGAGTGGAAATGTGTGTATCTTCCACAATAGGCACATTGAAAAATCAGTTTGAAAACTTCCAAATGAACATAATATTGAAGGACATAAAAGTTCATAAATGAACGTCACTCGGATTGCTTTCTTAGCGTTAAACTCTTATCTATTATTGAATAGAACTAGACGATATTTGATGAAATTTCATACAAAAAAGTATTTATTGTGAGATTTTCACTAGGTTTTCAAAACCGCGACACATTATTTTCCGACTTCTGATTCGCTCAGTATTAAGAAAAAATGCTTCGGTGAAATTATTATGCGTCAAGAAATTGAAGGAGGTGTTGAGTATATGTTGTCCCATTCACATTCAAAATATATAACTTTGTACCACGTTGTATGCTTACAGTACTTGGTGCATAGGTAAGTAATTTTAAAAGGCTGAATACAATCATATCTAAACTTTTCAAATGGAACATTTTTCTATGAATTAAAATTGATTATTTCCGAAACTTAACTTTTTTCCCTTGACTACAAGTGAAATAGGTATTGACTGTAACAAAATGCATACCTAATTAAACAGCGTTTAACAGTATTGAAGCAAAAGCTCGCGACCGCCAGACCTTCGTTATTTTACAAAAGCTAAAAGTTTCTCTGCGCATCTTCCCAGCGCAGGTGAGAACGATCAGTGAAAGAAAAGGGGCCGTTCAAATATTACGTAAGCAGATTTATTAAAATTATTTACCCCCTCACCCCCCTTGTCAGCAAAAGTAAGCAAAGTTCTTACCCCCTCCCCTCATGCTTACGTAAACATTTTTCAATTGAAAATGTATTTTTTTTATATAATAATTATAATTTTGAAAAAAATTACAATATATTTAGGATAGAGATTTGATTTTACTGATACAGTATTCAACTATATATATGTATATATACGTATGTGTGTATACATATATTCTGATTTAACCATTGTGTGTATTTGTTGATATTGATAATGTTGGTGATATTATTCATGTATTTTTTTTAATTGTTCCTCTATAAACATTACATGTTTCTTGGATCAATAAACGTTAACTAATAATAATAACATAGAGTGAGGGACAAAAATATCATAATCTCTCGAACATAACAAACTTATTTTAAATATTTGGTACACATATTAAATTCAAATTGACAGTCTTCAGTCCATGAAACCCGAATCCATGACTCTAAGTTTTCGATGACATTAGATTTTGGAATGTCTACGTCGTTCTCATCGAGCCATTCAACATCATGGTGCTCTTAATTTTGAATAATGCACATCAGTTCATTAGCCCTATGGCTCTAAATGATCTTTGAATCTGGGAATCGAATCCATTACATACAGAAAACTAACACCCTGTATTTTGTGACCAGTTGACGGAGTCAATCTTAAGAAATGAATCTATTTAATGAATATTACCTCTATACTTTGAGATTGGCCACAATATTTTCTAACCATGAAACGTCCAAATTATTGTTACAAAATTTTAAGAGAAACTTTTTGGCGATTTCTAATAACTCCAATACTCATAGGTACCTAAAATGATTTCGTCACTCATGTAGTAGATTGGATTTATTCTAAGTCGCCGCTTGCAATTCTTCTTCAATTCTCTTAGATACAATAATATCTAGTTTCTTGTCGGACTTTGCTTATAATTTATAATTTCCCACACTTCGTTAACTAACTTTTGTACATTTTGTACTTCCGTACTTGTGTGAAAATGTTATTAAACCTTCAAACAATTTTGGGTATAACTTGGATTGGTCTATTTGAAACGACATATTAGAACGTGAAACTTTAGCTAATGAAATCAACAGTAACACAAATGTTAACTTGCTTTGCTATGCTTACAATACGTCTACTCGCTATTATAGTATCCAAACGAAACAATACACTGACAGATGACAGAGGAAATTTAGACAACTGAGCAGCGCGCGGTAATTTCCCTAATCGGTTCTAAAGAAGTGCCTGAACGTATGCGTTTATATTTGCGGAAATCCCCGAAAATGAGTTACGTTTTCAAGCATAGACAATGTGAGGGTTGCCATTCGTGTAGAGAAGTAAATAACTACCGATGAAGTAATTATCAGCTAGACTCCCCTACCCCCCATGTCATCCAAAATAAGCAAAGCAAAGACCCCCGCAACCCCCCCATAATGCTTACGTAATACTTGAACGGCCCCAAAGACATAACTTGGAAACGAAATCACTAGTGTCCCATCTACCTGTAGTATCCGCCCCTTCAAATGATATGTCCATAAGGTTGACTAACTATATCTCTATAAACAATTGTTTTGACTGAAATATTGACAGAAAGCTGATGAAGCCTCAAAGCAGTGTTGACAATAGTTTATACGGAAAATAATAGTTCAAGCCTGAATTTTTTTTATTTACTTATTGACAAAAAAATACTCATAAAAATATGAATGATATACGATATTTATTAATGAAATATTCAACGTCTGTTCCTGGATTAATTGCCATCTTTTGGCATTATGTATAAGTAATCAAGAAAACGTGCGCTTGAAGCGCAAATATTTCTTACATCCGTAAGAAATATTTAAGGAAACACATGACTTGGAAAAGAATCTTTGCTGCCTGTTTCCTGTCTAAGTAACCCAGAATCCAAACTCCAGAGTCACTGATTGTTCTTACCTATGTTGGGGACATGTGCAGAGAAACTTTCGCCTTTTATAAACTAACGAAGGTCTGGCGGTCGCGGGCTCTTAGGCTATAAGATGAAATGACAAATATTCATCTAGGGAACAATTAGATTGCAAGCAGTCGATTTTAGTGTTACAAAAAAAAGGAAGCTTGTTATAAGTAATAATAATAATAATAACAATTTATTCACAATAAATATCAATAACAATGCAAAAAACATAACAATACGTGAATAAATAATTGAACCTCACGAAGTTGTGCACTTGTTGTGAGGAAACATTATATTAGATTTTCATATAATTCAAGTGAATATGAGAATATAAACAAAAATCATTAATATCAAAGATAATCCATGTGTTTACTTTTTTCTCATAAGTGTATTTCGATTTGGTAATTTTGATTGAATTTGGTAATTTATCATAAATGAATGGAGCTAAATATAGAAAAAAAATTGTGACTTTACATGTTATTTTTTACAGTTATTTCATTTTTATTTCGTGTATCATGAGTATGCTTACTATAATTAATGCAATTTTTATGAGAAAATATATAAGTGAGTATCTTGAAACTGAATAATTGCTTAATATCCATTGTTTTACATTCAGAATATAATTTATCAGAAGAATATCGTAGGTTTTTATTAAATATGATTTTCAAAAACCACTTTTGTAATATTTCCAAAGGCTTGAGATATATTTGTCAACTCCCCCCCCATGATAAAATACCATAATTTAATTGAGATTGGACTAGAGAAAAATGAATCATTCGCATGTGTTTTCTATCCAAAATATTCTGTAAAAATTTGAATTTAGGTAATAACGGTCGTAACTTCTTTATGACATATTCAATTTGGAAGTTCCATCTCAAATGTCTGTCTACTATGACTCCTAAATATTTTATCCGATGTAGATTGGGTAAATGATTTCGATAAGAAGTGAAAGGAAGGTAATTAGATTTTTCAAAATTTAATGTTAACAAATTGTGGTCAAACCAATATACAACATTATTGACGTCATTCTGAATAAGTTCTTTGAGAGATATCCATGTTTTTGATTTGTAAATTATTACTATATCATCCGCAAAACTATGTATGAGTCCACTTGTTTTCAAATGAAAGATATCGTTGATGAATATGTTGAATAATATGGGTCCTAAAACAGTTCCTTGTGGAACTCCATAATTGAATATTTTATTTGAACTTATAAATTCTCCTACTTTAACACATTGTTTTCTATTATAAGATAAATAAAATATTGATGAAAAATTAACAAAAATTCGAGACAATAAGGCTTTCTAAGTTTTTATTGAATGAATACACATTCTTGTATCCCTCATTTTTTTCGACAAGCTGTTGAAACCCATGCATTAATTGAAGTGTACTAAACGAACTCTATTATTTTTTTCAGAGATCCTTCCGAAAGCAACTTTTCGAAGATGCAGCCGCTCGATTAGAGCGAATCTCCATAAAAACCCCAGTACAAATAGAGCAGTTTAGGGCATTGGCCGCGAAAGCTTTCCAGATCGTGCAAAACAACCAGAAATCCGAGGACTGGTTGGCGGACGCGCCAGATGAATTCAAAGATCCTCTAATGGACACGCTAATGACCGATCCCGTACTTCTGCCCAGCGGTCAGATAATGGATAGATCTGTGATCATGAGACACTTGTTGAATAGTAATACGGACCCGTTCAACAGGCAGGTTCTCACCGAAGATATGCTTATTCCAGGTGAGAATTCTTCCCGTCACTAACATAAATAAAAATTAAACGAGGGTTAAAAAAAAAGGAAATAAATTTGACATATGAAATGATTGATATAGTTTATGTGAGTCTATTTCTAGCTCAACCTATTATGTGTATAAACTATAAAGACCCCTGTGCTCGGAATTTCAGATCTCTCTGTAATCAGGAGCTTTCCTAACACCTGATAAATTCGTTTTTTTTTAATTGATTTCTCAGACATTTTTCAAGTGATTCGTTCTTTCTAGTAAGAAGTTTACCTACAAAAGAGTGAAACAAATGAAGGATATTCTTGAATTTTTTGAAATAAATTCAATTTCGTCAATTTTGAAAATAATTGAAATATTCAACCTTAAATATATTGTGATAAATCTGAGTCATCTAAAAATATCCAGGATGTATATTTCACTATCTATTTTTTTTTTCAATTTAGGTATTATACATTTTTCGAGTGATTTGAACATTTGTAAAAGAAGTTTTCCTACAAAGGAGTGAAACGAATGTATGATATTCTGGATTTTTTTATAAATTAGTTAACTTCAGTTCAGTTTGAAAAAAATTTAAATATTTCACTTTAAATATTTTGAGATGTAAGATGAATACTCTTCTGAAAAAAACAGGGAAGTACATTTCATCATCTATATTTTTTTTAATGTAGGAATTATACATTTTTCAAGCGATTTGAACGTTTTAAAAAGAAGTTTACATGCAGAAGAATAAAACGAATGAATGATATTCTGGATTTTTAAAATACATTTCATTCGGTTTAATTTGAAGAAAATTAAATATCCAACCTTAAATATCGTGAGATCCAAGATGAATACTCTACCGAAGAAATCACGGAAGTATCTTGCACCATCTATATATTTTTTCAATTGAGGTATTATAGTTGGAAATATTTTTACCTATTGCCTATTTCGGCCTTTTTCTCCTCTTAAACTCCACCGGCGGTCATGAAATGACATTTATATTCCGTTCATGCTGAAAATATTCATTTTAATCTACAGACTATATAATGTAGGAATTTATTAATAATGTATTCAGCCTGAGAAACCACAGTAGTTTATGACGGGGATATATACACATAATAATTGTTATACATAACTTTATGTTTAACCTTTTCCAGCCCAATTTATTATTTTTGAAAGGAAAAAATATTTTGTTTATTTTTTCCATTAATTTATGCTTCTGAATCAAGATTGTGCAGAAAAAATTGAAAATATAATAATAATGCATGTATGTGACATTGAATTGTTACACGAATGGAATTGAAAAGCAACTTCAGTTTTTGATTCATCTGTGAGAAAATCGGATGAATGCAATAGGTGGTTTATATTTTTCATGTTTTTTGGTTGATGTGTACAATTTTGAGGTAAGATTAGGTCGCATCACGATATATCCTCAAAATCATATCAGGAATTATTTTCCGATTTTTCTTATTGACAAATGGTAAAAAGTTATAAAAGAAGGTGGAATGATGTTCACCGAGCACCCAAAGGAATGAAAAGGTGTGCTTCTGATCTTTTTTTTTTTAGCGAAAAAAGGAGTCGAAATATTTCCTTATTCCGAACTTCAGACGGTCATAACTTCGGAATGAAGGGAAAGCGCCGCGTTTTGACACCGGATTCTTAATCAGCGTCAGAAAAAACATGAGTTGGTACATTTTTTTGTCGAAACTAGTTTTTGCCCGATGAGCGAATGGCAAAATATAGTTTTCGTCATTTTTCATTGTTGCATCTATTATGCCCGATGACGTCAATTGGCATCATTATGTATTTTCAAAGCAATTTTCAATGAAGTTTTTGAAAAAAATCCACCATTCAACATCTGAATCATGCAATAATGCTTTTAGTATTCACTTTCCAATAGTTCTCTTCCAGTAGAATATACACAAAACCCAATTATTTACGAGAAATATCTTGGAACGCACTACTCGAAAAAAAAAATGGCACACGCTTCTATCAACGACTGATTTTGATGTTACTCGCAAAATAAAATATCAAGAGGCTATGTATGCGACATCTATAAAGCACTTGAACAACTTTTATTGAAGAAATCCGGAACCAACAATGACTCACGAGCTTTTATATAGGTAGCAATATGATGATGACATATGGCATCACTGGGCTGGAAAGGGTTAACAATTCAACAATTATACATCTAAGATAGAAATGAATGATTGAATCTGGAAGGAAAAGAAAAAAGAATAAAGATCATTCTGATATTAGTTACGTCAAGAAATATTTTTTCAAATTTTGAATAAAATTTCCTGTTTAATTTTTCCTCTTTAATGTTTGTCAGAAATCATGCTCATTATTTGAGAATCTGTATTAGGGCTCTTTATTCGTATTTGACTAATTTTTCTCTCATCTTTACCAAAATGAGATATAACATGTACAGGGAGTATGGTGAAACTACAGATTTGTAATTTCTTGAAACAAAAACTATAAACATAATATAAAAATAAAAACAACATCTTTTTGTTATTTTTGGGTTGCATCATTTTTTTGGTGTTGCCAAGTACAATTTCGAGCAATGTGGTGTCATCGTTATATCCCGAGTGCATCAAGTTTAATCTGTTAAAATGTGTGCTGCACTTCCATGATTTTCGAAATTTTGTTTAGCAAATGACTTGAGTGTATGATAATATAATAAAATCTGGGGACCGCAGGTCGAGGGATTTTATCTTTAATTATTATACACGAAAGCTTTTGCTTGAAGGCAAAATTTTGAAAATTATGGAAATGCGCACATTTTGGTCCATTGAGCTTAGTGAAGGAAGGATATATGTTGAGATTATTCCCAGAAAAACTGTAAACTCCAAAATCGAACACAGGAAGAATATAGTACCCCAGGTAGTTCCTGAAAAGTGAGCCAAACGCTTGGTTTATACTTATCAGTTTAATAGGTTTGAAAGGTGTAGTGCATTTAATCGCTGTAAAACTCTGTAAAAGCAGTCCATTCTTCAACTTTTTCATCGGGAAATAATCTTCTATAAAATTGAATTGAAGTATCAATTATCTTCTCCTGATGGTGCTAACTTTGTTGGCAAAACACGCGTCGAGTGCAAAAATATCAGTTTGGTGCTAGGGTAATTGATCTCTAGGAAAAGTTTCAACTTTTACCAGCCACATCGACCAATTTTTTAAGCAGCACGAGTGGTTGCAAAGGAGTTCTACTCTTCCGTGACCAGATGTATTTACTATGCACTCATTGAATTCCATTTACGTTATAGTATATGCTTCTGGGAAACTATGCGATTCCATATTCTTTTTTTAAAAAAAAGCCATCAGCTATTCATGTAGCACAGATAATTCAGACCCTGATTTGTCTTTATTTGGGACACAGTATGTCTCATTCACAAAAAATATAGAAATCAAATGAATACTACATCAGCATACAGTATACGCCTCTTATAGTATCGAAGAATTCTGCCAAGACTCTTTTCAAATATAGGTAGTGATTGTCTTTTTTTTTTGAATGTTTTTTCAAATTCTGGAGAAAAACTTCTTATATGATTTGTGTTCACTGATTTTCTGGTTAGGTTCGTTACTGAAATAATTTCTGTATATTGGTTAACTTTTCAATAAGTAACGCTTCGTCAACAAGAATTTCTTTTCTTTGGAAAAAGCATTGATTGCTAATGACATTTAACAAGGGAATGAAGGATATACTTCTATGTATAACTGAGATATCAGTATAGTGATTATTTTTTATATCGGAGTGATATTGTTGGTTTTGATTGTGACGAACTGAAATTTTACACTAAGAGCCATTTTCACAATATCTGATTAGTTAATTATTAGATCTGAACAATGGATTTAGAGATTGACATGTGCCTCAGTAGATATTGTCAAGCATTTAGCCCACTAGAACAGTTAACCAGAAGGTTGTTTGTTAAGTGACCATAAGGATCACCAAAGTTTGTGAAACAGCACCTTGTGCGAGTAAGCGACGGCTAACGTTTTTGATTGCCGTGGAAGCTTAGGGTCAACAACCATCGAAGGCCCTGATGGCGGTTATTTTGTTTCGGTTGGGAGTGAGAATACTGAATCGCTGACTTCTTATGATGCTGTCAATTGACTTTGACGTCTGAAGCATAAGTTTCAAATTCATTTTAGCGAAATAGTTTTCTGCGAGTTATGAGCTGCTTTTAATTCGATAGTAGATAAAGACCATGATTTCTGAAAAAATGCGCGTAAAAGTCATCGCTTACTCCAAGAATAACCCAGTGATTTTTTATACTTGGATTGAGTGAGTCAAAACAACAAACTATAAAAATCTCTTCAAAATCAAATTTTCAAATTTTCAACCCATATTTGGTTTTCAAAGTTCAAAGTATAGTTTTCTTCGGAATTCACGCTGCCACTATTCACCCATGCCACACATATTAAATTCAAATTAACAGTCTTCAGTCCATGATACCCGAATCCATGACTCTAAGTTTTCGATTACATTGGATTTTGGAATGTCTACGTCGTTTCATCGAGCCATTCAACATCACGGTGCTCTAAACTTTGAATAATGCACATCAGTTCATTAGCCCTATGGCTTTAAATAATCATTGAATCTGCGAATCGAACCCATCACATACAGAAAACTAACACCCTGTGTTTTGTGACCAATTGACGGAGTCAATCTTAAGAAATGAATCTATGTAATGAATATTACCTCTATACTTTGAGATTGGCTATAAAATTTTCTAATCATAAAACGTCTGAATTATTGTTACAAAATTTTAAGTGAAACTTTTTGGCGATTTCTAATATTTCTAGTACTCATAGGTACCTAAAATGATTTCGTCACTCATGTAGCAGATTGGATTTATTCTTCGTCGCCGCTTGCAATTCTTCTTCAATTCTCTTTGATTAGATAATATCTAGTTCCTTGTCGGACTTTGCTTATAATTTAGAATTTCGCCACACTTCGTTAACTAACTTTTGTACATTTTGTACTTTCGTACTTGTACGAAAATTTTCAAAACTTTCAAACAATTTTGGGTATAACTTGGATTTGTCTTTTTGAAACGACATCTTATTAAAACGTTAAACTTTAGGTAATGAAATCAATGGTAACACAAATGTTAACTTGCTTTGCTATGCTTACAATACGTGTACTCGCTATAGTATCCAAACGAAACAATACACTGACAGAGGAAATTTAGACAACTGAACAGCGCGCGGTAATTTCCCCAATCGGTTCTAAAGAAGTGCATAAACGTATGCGTTTTCCCCTACCCCCCATGTCATCCAAAATAAGCAAAGCAAAGACCCCCCCCCCATTATGCTTACGTAATACTTGAACGGCCCCTTATTGCTCTGCAAACGGAGCAGGTAAATAAATAAATTGTCTTGTAGGAACATTTTGTAGAATATTTTACTTGTAGCTACAAACGAGAAACGAGAAATTAGGATACTTATAGCTATAAGCGAATTACTTGTAACTTGTAGACTTATTACAATTGTAGATTTGTGTTATAGGCCCCAGCTCGTTCATTTTACTGCATTTATATATTTTCTACAGTTTTGTATAATCCTTTCAGTTTTGTTGAGTAGTTGGGGTCAACAACCGCCACATAAATGTGGCGCAATACTTACTGGTTGCCTATCTAAACTTGTTTCTGTAATTTGTGGTTCGATTCAATTCACATGATTTTTCATTAGAATATGCCACGATTCTTCTGAATTCAGTTATTCATCATATCACATCTCATCTGTAGAAAATTGTATTTGTTAATTTTGAATATAACATTCAGTGTTGGATTTATGAAAATTTTATTCTTTGAATTTTTCAGCTGATGACCTGAAGGAAAGGATACGGATATGGAAAATAGAAAAGACGTCAAAATCAAACTAGATTTAGTTTTAATTTAGGGTACTTTATTTTGAAAGTTTATTCAAATTTTATATTAGCAATTGTGATAATTGTGAAATATATTCATTTTTGTACTTTTTCTATTGTAATCATGAGATAAAAAAACATTCGCAGATTTGTTCAAATTTAGAATGAATTAAGGCTGATGTAACATATTCCCAGATCTCAACCCGACTCAATGATTGCGTTTATAGCTGTTTGCATTTTTTTTGAAAAACTGCCAAACTGGTAAAAAAATATCATCTTCAATGAGTAGCCATTGTGGTTATTCAAAATAGTCAGGTGCAATTTAATTTTATCATTTTCCATGCAATAAAAATACTTACAAAATATCCTAAGTATTACAACTCATATGCACTGAAGATGTTTGCAGAATACATGGGTGATCAGATTAGGTTGCGCTCAACTACCGATAATGTTCACCCGTACTATTTCGACCATTTTTTTCTACAGGAAAATTTGTTATAAGATGTAATTGAATGAGTTTTTGTAAATAGTTGACATATAGTAAATGAAAAGTGAGATGTATATTATTAGCAAGAATCCGAGTTCAAATTTTTGAAAATTCTTATTTTCATGATTTGGTTTCTATTGGTTAATCGAATTTGAAATGTGGTGAAATTTTTATATGAAATTCCTAGTTGAGTATTTAGAAAATAAAAATTTATAAAAAAATATCTGTTTGCCTGTAGTTTTGGTTGGTTTATAGCGAAACTTCCATTTATTTTGAATTGAATTTTGAATTTCATTAGATAAGATACTGGAATATACCAGGTTATTCAGATTTTCCAACTTGTTTCCCGGTAAATAACTGCTCCAAATATTTTACCAATATGGATGGTTCATAAGCTTGTCTGAGTATCTTTGAGTCCGACAGAGCGACAATATTCCCTACTGTAGCCGTCCTGGTGGAAGTGGATTGGTATCACCCTCGTGAGAGATGCGTTATGTCACTGTTGATCATGAAATCTTGTTGACTAAGTTATTCGATATAGGTATCAGAGGTTTTACATTTTTTTGGTTACAAAATTATTTAAATGATAGGAAACAATTTGTATCTTTGGAAAACTGTGAGAGTTCATTGGGAAACATTGTTTGTGGAGTCCCACAAGGATCCATACTAGGACTTCTACTGTTTCTAATATATATTAATTCAATTTCAGAATTGAACATCACTGGAGAGTTGGTATTATTTGCTGATGATACAACTTTAATTTATTTCAATAAAGATTTGCAAGTTATTCAATGTCAAATGGAAAATGATTTGAAACAAATATTTATTTGGCTCAATGCTCATAAACTTACTTTGAATTTCGAAAAATCATCTTTCTTGTTCATTGATAAAAAACCAATTTTATCACAATCGAAATTTTTATTGCTAGGACAACAAAAAATCAACAGGTCGTGTAATATAAAATTTTTAGGTCTGAATATTGATGAAAATATTTCGTGGGATATTCATATTGATCTGATCCGAAAAAAAATATCACCAGTCATTGGAATTTTGTACAAGATAAGAAGCTATATACCTTTGAAATATCTAAAATTAATTCATTTTTCACTAATTTATTCGAAATCACAATATTTAATCAGCATACGGGGTACTGCGTCGAATACCATTCTGAAACCACTGAAGTCTTTACAGAATAAAGCAATTAAATGCATTTTTCATTTACCTCATTTGGAACCAACAAGGAATATTTATAAACCAAATCCTCTCCTCGACATCAATTGTTTTTATAAACTGGAAATATGTACTATTTTGCATTCTATGGTGACTAATAAGAAACATTCATTATGAAATTTTTTAAATCTAACAGTGTACATAACCACAAAACAATGCAGTTCAATAATTTGTTAACAAAAAATCTCAAGACGGAGTTTTCCAAAAAATCTATTTTCTATAAAGGTGTTATCACATATGATGGATTACCCACTGGAATAAAATGTTTTTCTCGAATAACCAAATTCAAATTTTTTATGAAGCGTTATTTATTTTTTTAAAAAATTCTGATTGAGTTTTTCAATAAATGTATTATATAAATATTCCCTATATATAAACTGTTTCTGGGAATAAATAACTGTTATTATTATTATAAAAAAAATATAGTTATACGGCTGGTCGTGTATCGATAATGGGCCATACGTTTTCATTCTAGTCTGTGTTCGAAGATACTTGCAAGTTATTTTAACCTTCTGCACAGGACTCGCCAGTATGCAATTCAATAACCGTCACGCATATAACCAGGGTAGCAGTAGTTGTTTTCAGGCAAATATCTGCTCCAAATATATCACTAGAATGGGTGACAAACGAGCAGATGGACGAAACACTTTATGTACATCTAATTTCCCTCGAGAAAATTGTTCTAAAATTGTTTGTTTCCGTTAACCAGCTGACGAACGTCAACCCTCAGAAGTCGAAACTTGTGCAAGCAATGGATCAACGAGGCCTTACCTTTTAACGTGCGATTACCCAGCACGGTGGCCCGGCTGGGAATCGAACCCCGGTCTTCCGCTTGAAATGCGAATGTGCTAACCCCTACACAACCGAGAAGCCATGCAATAAACATAATAAAAATAATAATCTTTATTTTCCATTAGACATATATAATACATGTATAGGAATCGTCAAATTTCCCACATATGATCATAAGATCACGCACAATAGATGTATATATACACCCATACTTATATACACACACACGTGTATACAAATCAATACACATAAATGATAAAACAGATCGAATACAAAATGAGCAATCAAACAATCGTAAAAATACATTTACAAACGTCATACATTAAAAAACTCGGCCAAACTATAACAACATCCCTGTATTAAAATTATTTTCAGCTCTCCACTGAATTCATTGAAGGAGCTTGCACCCTTTATATATTTTGGCAGCTTATTGAAAAACGCAGATGAGGGATCGCGTCGTAGCGAACGTCATTTTCCTGGAACCCGTAAAGTGCCGCCTGGAGAATTCGAGACACGTCATCGGGGCTTCTCTCGAGGATTCTCGATTCTGCTCTTCGGCAGTTTTATTCAGAGCTAAGTGACGAAAGTTATTGACAGCTAAGTGGAGCAGAGCTTTGTGCGGAAGAGAATTTTTAGTACCAAGCATTGGAAAGTTATCGGAGCGATTTAAGTGATTGTGTTGTATTGTATTGTGATAGAGAGTTATATTAAGAGAAGTTTAGTGTTGTTTGGTGTTTTAATCGACGAACCCAGGGATATATCGTAACAATATATAGAGGAATGGAAAACATACAAATATCGATATATAGGGTGTTCCAATAGTGCGTATTTGCCCGATATATGATAATGCGAAAAACTACCAAAAAAGTTTTAGATAAAAGTTGCACGATATCACACACGCCACATTCAGAAATTAGTTTCGGATGTACACGCTGTTGAATTTTTCCGGGAGAGCAAATTATATATATATTTTTTAATTTTTTTGTATACAGATTCACATGAAAGGAAAGCCCAGTAATGTTCAAAGAACACCGCGTGAATCAACGGACAGGAGATATGAATTAACATTTACTTTGAATTTTTTAAGTTTGTAACCCTCAGCGCTGCATTTTTTCTGTCACAATGCGCCGTTGCCAAGTTATAATTCTTTTTGTGAAATTGGGAAGTGAAGCCGATTATGAATGAAACAGCTGCTATTGAGTTGTCATATGAAATCTGAAAGTTATTTGGCGAGGTGGCTCAGAAAATACCAAAATGGTATGTAATGCTCTGAGAAATATTTATACTAATGCAAGGTGCATCAAATGTTACATTTTATTTTCGTCATCTTCACTTGGAATTTATGCGTTTTTTTCATATGGAACACCCTGTGTATCAGTCTGTCTTCGCTTTTTACATGAAATTTCCTATCCAGTGATACCATCATGTTATTCCTGGGCGTTCTTTTGCAACTTGCCTTTTTCAAAATATTTACCGAAAATAAACTCAATACATTTTCAAAATGAAAAGAGTTTACGTGCCACGTTTTTCTACTGACGAACTGATATTCATACCTCCTTAATTTGGGAGTCGTTAATTGATGATTCGAATCAGAATAAATTCTCTATTCGCATATTTGAATATTTGAGGGAATAGAATATCCTTATCCTGATGAACAACAAGATAAGAGAAGGACCATATCTTCAAAGGGAATTGAAACCACCCATATTTCACTTCAGAAGCAAATGACTAGAAAGTTTGCAAAGATATATCACTTAAAATTTATATCAACCGACAGTTTGAATTTACCGCCTAGAAATGACATACAAGCCAAGCTTTATATCAAGTTTACGAAAAATTGACCCCAGAAGATCAAAGTGCTGCCTTCAAGTTGCGCTTCTGTGAGATAGGCAGGGCTATTCACTAAGCAGAGTTGTTATGGATAGCGACTAAAAATTGTCGTTATGTTCAAGGTCAGTTGCTAAGCGCGAAATTGGTATTCACTTTTCAAGTTAAGTTGCTACTATAATGACCAGTTGCTGTGAGTAGTGGTTCACAGGCAACTGCTTTAGATATCTTGTTAAGGAAAAACAGCTTACCACCGTCATTATGGCAAGTTATTATCAGAGTTGCTACGACGGTTAGCAACTGCGATAACCACTTTACTTAGTGAATAGCCCTGAATGTGTTCTGTGGTAGTAGAATATATTTAGTATTATATTTTTATGATGGTTTGGTGTGTGATTTACTTGAAATCTTTGTTAGTTTATCATGGATTATATGAAGGAAGAGTCAATTCGAATGGTGTATGCAATGGGTGCAGCTGGAGAAAATGGGTTGTTGACTTCCCGTATGTATGACGCAAAATGTTCTGACAGACGACATCCACAGGTGAAATGTTTTGAATTATTGAGGAACAATTTGAGAGAACAGGTCATGTCGAATACGAGAAAAAGAGTCTTTCTAAAACAGTACTGACTGTTGGAATCTAATTAGTTGTTAGTTTTGCATTGGTAGAAATTTCTGGATTGAGTGAAAGATAAATAAACAGATATTTAGAGATATCAAAATCATCACTTGCCAGAATTTTGAAAAATAACGAATTTCATCCTCACCACTTGCGTCTACACCAGGAGTTGATGGAAGCAGAGGCTGAGGTGCATTATGTTCAACGACGAAATTACCTTCCACAGGAATATGGATTTGTCAATAGGTCACCGGACCTGAAATCAAAGGATTTTATTTATGGGGGACAGTAAAATCGGAGGTTCACCGTACTGCCGCTACTATAAGCGGATGTGAAATTGGGAATTTGTGAAGCATTCCAAAAAATTATGCCTTCCTAGCGTGAAAAAAATCTGAATAGATCAAGAAAATTCAAAGACAAACGCAAAAAATGAAAGAACGCCGAAGAATAAAATATAACATGTTGATATCCCCTAGATAGATTTCATGTTGAATGTGAAGATAGACTAATATATAGGGTGTTCCATTTGAAACACTCATAAATTTTAACTGAAGTTGATGAAAATCTTAATAACATTTGAATCATCCTGTGTAAATATAGGTGTTTCTCAGACCATAACTACTATTTTGATGTTCTCCAAGCCACCTCGCCAAATGACTTTCAGATCTTTTATAAAACAACTCAATAACAACTGTTTCATTCAGAGACGGCTTCACTTCCGAATTTTACAAAAAAATGCAACTTGGGTATGGTGCATTGCGGCAGAAAAAAATCTAGCACAGAGTGGGAAACTATAGGACCATTGTATTGACAGAAAAAAATGTTAGCTTGAATTATGTTCTTCGCTGAGTGGTATTGGTTCGGATTTCCATCGACTATACTATCAAGTCTATTTGAAACCTGTTGCTAAAAAAAAAAAAGAGAAATACAAATCAAATGAGGCAACATGGAAACTTGGTTTCAACATTCGTTTATATGACTTCATATTTCTTCATTTAAATTTTTTGACTGCCATTTCATATTCAATATCTCAATTTTTTCTGTCACAATATTGTTGGGTTCGTTTATCTATATAATATTACTCCATTTGCGCCTCGACGACGGGAATCTTCGCATCGGGAACGGGGTTAGATGATTTATTTCGATTTCGTAACATTATTCCCCTCTCAATTCTGATCGTCCCGATCACCATTCTAACGTTTGGGTTCTAGGTGAACGACTTTCATTTTTGCTCTAGGGCTACGTTGAATTCTATACACCACATCATTCATCCTCTTCACCATTGTATATAGGGTCCTTCCCAAGCTGGTGTTAATTTGTGAGAAGTTCCTTTCCTACGACGAGAGTTGTATAGCCACACTCGATCTCCTTCTTTGAATCCGCCAGTGCTTGCTCTAAGATCGTATCGAGACTTCATCCTGTCACTGGTTATCTTCAATCTTTTTCTCGCAATTTCGTGGATCCCTGTAGAGCTATCTCGCAGTTTGTCTGCATAATCCTGCACCTCTTTTTCTTCAACACTTATTATTTTTCCCCAGTTTTCCGAAAAAAAAAGTGTTGAAAGACTCAGATATATAAAGACCAAAAGAAAAATGTGTAAGAACTTTCTGCTTTTCAGATGTGCAAGTGATTATTTCAACTGCTAATGATGCTACTTTTTTATCGAATGCATCAACATCAAATATACTAGGTAAGAAAATCAGCTTTCATATGCCTGAGAAAGAAAACCCACTTGGTTATTGATGATGAGAAAAAATTACCTCGGCTATAATTAATTCAATTCTACCCTCCCCTCGCTCAACGCGCGATTTTTCGCATGAGCTTTCTTCAATCGATTTCCAAGCGCGACACTCGTTCAACTCTCCCGCTTCATTCATCAATGGCCGTTTTTCTGCATAATTGCAAATATCGCATTTTTTGCCAAGATGGTCCACGCTGTATAAATGAAACCATCCGTCCGATTGATTCCAAGAGGTTTTTTAGTCTGCCGAGTTATCTGCTTATTTCATCGTCTGGACCTAGCTACATTCAGTATCACTACTTTTGATCGGGCCGTCGTTTTTTAGAATTTCTTGCTAACGTTTCGCTGGTGCGAGAGGCTAGCTTCTTCAAAAGCTCATACATCTTGAGTTTGACTCCGATGACTGGGAATTACGACTTCGTAAAGCGTATTTACCTATATGGATTCATGTAGTTTGGAATGTTAATTACTTTTTATGGATTCAGAGGAAAGTTTGTTTGAGTTCCCAATCAACCACGAAGATGGAATTGAGAAAAAATTGAGGAATATGAAGAGAAAAGCTGCTGCTGCTGGAGCAGCAGTCCCCGATACAAAAAAAAGGTGTTTTCTCTTCATGGATTCAACAAAGTCTGTGATGAGTTTTTATCGGCATGTCAAAATACAAGCCAGACTGTATTCATAAAAACCAAAAGGGAGAAGATTTACAGCCGAATTTAAAGTTTCGTTTACATAAACGATGAGTTTTGGAACCTTTGGTGTAAAAGTTGAAACTTTTCCTAGAGATCAATTACCCTAACACCAAACTGATATTTTTGCACTCGACGCGCGTTTCGCTAACAAGGTTAGCATCTTCCGGACAAGTCCGGGTGAAGTCAGAGGAAGCCATCCTTTTAAGAGCCGCCAGGTGTCGCGTTAGAGGTACAAGTGACATCTCCGAGATGAAAGCAACTGGAAGGGCTGACTTGGTCAAACAAGAAGTCATCAGTGGCCAAGTCCACTTGATTCAACAACCATCAAGAAGAGTTCCATTCCCTAAAGCGACAAGAGATGCTAGAGCCCATTGACAGGAGGAAGGCGCGGCACTACCGGAAGACAAATACTGGCGGATTTCAAGAAGAAGATCGAGTGTGGCTGTATAACCCCCGTCGTAGGATGAATGATGTGGTGTACAGTGTTCAACGTAAGCCTAGAACAAAAATGAAAGTCGTACACCTGAAGAGACTAAAATGTTACAATGGGAATGAAGAGATATTGTTTGATCGGGAAGATCAAAATTGAGAGGGGAATAATGTTACGTCCTAGCTCCGGTCCTGACCAGATCGTAAACGCAGATGGGAATCGCGTCGCAGCGAACGTCATTTTCCAGGAACCCGGGGATCCGCCTGGAGAATTCGAGACGAGTCATCGGGGCTTCTCTCGACGATTCTCGATTGGCACGCAGATATATAAATACGGGACAGGCTTCGCCACAGGGAGAGATTTTGTATTCAGAGCTAAGTGGAGCGAGTTCAGTAGAGCTAAGTGGAGAGAGTTTTGTTATTGCTAAGTGTGAAGAGGAGAATTTTTAGTACAGAGAGTTTAGTAACCAAGCATTGGAAAGTTATCGGAGCGATTTAAGTGATTGTGTTGTATTGTAATAGAGAAGTATAATAAAAGAAGTTCAGTGTTGTTTGGTGTTTTAATCATCGAACCCAAGGAATATCGTAACAGTGGTGTTGGAATTGAGATTTTACAAGGGAGATATTGTAACAATATATTAGCCAATCTACAGGTGTTTAGATTATTCGCCTGCTCAAGTGTTTTTTTTATGATCTGCTACTTCCACCCACAACATCTGAAATGAAAAATAGCATATTGATATTATGGTGAATGGAGGATTATGATATTATGGTGAAATTATATTTATCTTTGTGAAACCACTCAAAATGGAATTGAGCACCAACACCATATTGAAACCCAAACAGATAACATTCGATGTGCGTATCGCGTGCCAAATTCAAAACAATGTCGACTTGGTTGGCAACACACGCATCGAGTCAACGTGTGTTCATATTGGGATTACGGTAGAATTGTTGGGTATGAAAATCAATTATACAGAAACTTCCAATTACACCTATAATTTGTTGCATTTTTAGAATAGAATTTGTTTATTCGACTGTTTCACACAGGGTTTACAGCAAGTGACAAGAACGACAAAGGTATTCACAATTGAAAAAAAAACAAAGTTACATTGGAAATATGGAAAAAGTAAAGAAATACAATATATATTATGGAGTTCAACAAAGTCAGCTATGATTAAGAAACTCCTCTATACTGTAAAAACAATATTTCATCAGTAGATTTTACGGTTCGTTTTTCATGAGGCTTATCGTTTTTTCATCAAACGAACATTCCGAGAAAACCAAATCATTGTCTAAGTTTCATGCCCCTGAAGCGTTGCGGAAAATATGACAGTCCCCCAAAAATGATCGATTTGTCCACATCACGCGCTGCAGTCGATACATCACCCCTACCACGTACTTTGCACTGTGTCCATAACGAATACAACGAAGTTCATATACCAGCTGGTTTACTTACAAATTTTTTATTTCATATATGTAATATGAAAATTTTTGTCAACGCAGAGATCTAAACGTAACTAGATGATTAAAACTTCAATCAGCACTTGCCAGAGTAGGCAAGTCCTGATGGTTCTTATAATACCTATAAACAAAAAAAATACTCAATTACCTGCTTTCGATGGAATTAGTCAACAATACACCGCGGGCATATCTGAAAGACGACAGTAAATGACAGTTGTCAATCCAGCCTGCTGGACAAACAAACCAGATTTACCTATGCTAAGTATGTGTTTATGTCATATTTCAAAATCTTTTTACTCAATAAAGGCTCAATTTTGTGCTATTGTGAAATGTGGAAGTAATAGCGGCAGGCATAATGTTTCATTCCATCGATTCCCTTCTATTTTAGACAATAGAAAAAAAGATTAATCCTCTTGCTGAAAAGAGATATGAAATGTGGATTCAGGCAACTAGAAGAGCAGATTTAACTTCTAATAAGTTAATATGCGCAACGGTGTGTTCAAAACAATTTGTAGGAGATATTTTCAAAGAATCTAGGAAACATAGGCAACATTTTTTTTTTTTCATTTCAGGCAAGCCATGTGCACTCAAAGATGTTGATAATATGGACTGGGTACCGAATCAATTACTTGGCTACAAAACAAATATCAATGCAGTTCAAAGTATTCAGAGATTGTATCGTAGGGAGCAGCGTGATAAAAATGAGATCGCAAATATTCCAGTTGATATGGATAAAATTGATGATGATTCTTTGTGTGAATGATCCAGCTGTTCAAAACTTGAATATTATTGATGAGCAAAATCAAACTCTGAATGATATAAATCAACCAGTTGAAGAAGTGGAACATGCACAAAACTCTGGTGAACACCTATGTCCCGATATTGATTTCGAGTTGCAGAATTGTTATCGTGAAATACATCATCTCCGGGAAACTTTGCAGACTTAATCATCTCCGGGAAACTTTGCAGACTTATATAATCATTCACATTGGAAAGTTTAAAGCATAACTCATCTCAATGCCTTTTTTATACAGGATTGCCATATGAAAAGATGGTTGTGGTTTATAATTTTGTAGAGCCTTATATAACATACCCTAAATCTGTTCTTTCAAAATTATTATTCATTAAAGTACATTTTCAGTATTCTTTTCACAAGCTTCACTCCAATCCTTCTAATCCATTTAGATATAAACATATTGTATGAATCCAAACTTTTATAGCCTTTGAAGTCTTCTGTGCATGCACTCTCATATACAAAATAGTTAATAATGTCATACAACATGTCATGAAACTTTAGGAAAGTTTTTGCACAGCATTACTACAATCCCCAAATTTCAATAAATAAGGATCACATCCATCACTTCCCTTCAGTTTCTCTAAATATCTCTTCTGGATATCCATAGACAAGGTGTTGAAATAATCACTTTTATCAGCCATTTCACATACAATTTCCTTGCAAGCAGGAAGAATAATGAATATAGATTGCAATATATAGACATTTATATATGTCAGGTACACTAAGGGTATACCCAAAATTAGGGTAAACCCGTAATTTCTTCATAATTACCATCATAATCCCATTAAATTACCATTGTTGCTTATGGAAGTACGGTTTGTTTGTCCAGCAGGCTGATTGACAGTTGTCTTGTGACGTCACATGCCCGCCGTCTATTCATTGTATACGCCCTGCTTCAACTCCTTATACGCCTCTGCATTTCTATTCGAGTTTTATATTGAAAAATAATTTTTAGGGTCAATTTATACATCTTAGTCTTGATTCCTAATTTGATCTTAAAACAAAGTTGATTTTAAACGTCTATGGAGCATTTAAAGAACAACGCCTGTTTTACCCAGGCAGCATATGATCAATAACCACCTAATTATTTTGAATAGAGGCCGTGTTCCGTTTCCCTGTCTGGTTAACCAGACTGGTAACTCAAGATGGAGATCACTGTGGTAACCAGTACAACGGAACGGCTAAAGGGGTATTTTCATGGCACTAAACTGCTGCAAGTGCAGTAGCTTTTGACAGATTTTACTGCTCGAGCAGTGACCTTGAGAAGTTCAAATTTTTCAACTTCATAGCAGCAAAGCGGATGTTATTTTGCAGCCGCATTTTGAATGTCTGTAGGATCGTTTGTGTATGGCCTCATGGATTTCTTCAAAATTAGTGAAATTTTCGTACTTTCATTCAGTTTTATTCAAATTTATTGTTTCAATTAGTTTTCATATTCTATATAGTTTCAAATATTATTTAGATTTAGTGGATATGGGTTAGTGTTAGTTGAAGTGTAGGCAGTTTTTTGTTTGATTAGTTCAAGGTAGATCATTAGGTCAGACTCAAGAATATATCCTGAAATAATTAAAACTATTTATTCAGTTTCCTTTGTTTTTTCAATTATTGAAACTCGATAGAATTCTATAGGAAGTTTTTTATTGACAACTGAAAATTTTTATCAAATCAACATTTCTAACCAATTCGAAACAAAATCAGTAATGACAAAATATATACAAGGTTATATAATTCACTGCGTCTCTTGAATATATCCACAACCTACTTCACTTTTTCCTTGTAAGGTACGTCTCTTCTTTTTTAAAACCATAATACGTTATGTATATAGTTCAGTGGATAATACTTGATACAACACTATCTATTTGCTTCCTTCTCACTTCATGCTGATGTATCATTTTATTTTGATATATCATTAAAATTTGAAAACATTCCTTTCTCCATATATAATGTCAACGGATTCGACATATTCAAAATATTAGATTTCCAGACCACGCCACACCACAGAATATAAATCCAAACAATGAACTTAAACAATGAAATAAATGACCAATGACATAAAAATTACTTATTTCACTGCTTTCAACCCTTTTCATGGAGCAGTTGAAATTCTACTGCATTTGCAGTAAAATCTGTACTGAGCATGCGCACTTGCTTTTTACTGCAGCTGCAGTAAGAATTTTACTGCTCCATGAAAAGGATCCTTAATGGTAACCAATATGTGGAAACGGAACGCGGCCAGAGTGTGAGTGTCACTGCCAATCAAGGATTCTATAGTTTCCAATTGGACGTTCTCTCCGAGGTGTTACAAAAAAATTTGTTTGTAGTCAAAATATATATTGTCGAAGTAAAAATATACTTTATTGTCAATAAAAAATAATTCACATTGACAAAGCATTATAATAGGGGAGCCCAAGCGGGGATTTCCTTGTACCCGGTTAAGTACTTCCACTATATATGAGCCCTATATATATATGGCCCCCCTTCAAGGAAAAAGGAACAGATTAGAAAAAAAAAATGATCATCTGAAATTCTCGAGAACGTCAGATCAAGGTAGGGTGAGTTAGTTACATTCTGAAACGTGTGTATATTCCACACTAATCTGACAATTCGAGAGTGACCTAAAGAAGGAGGAGGGCTACAAAGTTGTAAAAAAACGTCATCTCGACATTCTGGAGCGGGCCAAATTTTATTTTCATTTTGAAGGGAATAATTCAAGAATTGCAAAAAATATATAATCTGACGATTTCCACGAGCCGAAATAATAAAAATTCATCGATAAAGTTTAATGCTTGCAGCTCGTGATGCCTGTATTCCCCTCTCCACGTTTCTATTTCTCTCTCACTTTTTCTCTATCTATATTGCTCTCTCACTTCGTCCCCATTCTGGTTTATGTTGCCATGATGCCCTGACAGTTAATCACACAGACTCGGTGGCTTGATATTGTTGACAACGAATATCCAACGTTTTAAAATTTTAAAAATTCAATTGCTTATAATTATTCTCTTATAAATACAAGTATTCTACTAAAAAAAGCATACACTTTTTTATTTACATGCCTTTTTCCTGAAACTTTCAATTAATTATGTTCAATGATTCAAAAAATATAAAAAAATCAAATTGGCAGAATAGGCGAATCCCTCCAGATAATCGTCCGATTATGAGATTGCCACGTCTAGGGCGTAAAAGATGAACCATATATATCTTAATCTGACGCGCTTGTGTATTTCAAATTGACGAATTTTTTTTTCACATTCTAATAACTGCCGCAAGTCTGCGTCACATCTAAACCGTCAGATTATTATATAAGAGCTTTTTTTTAGGTTCACTTAACATCCCCTCAGAAAATCTGACGCGCTCGAGAATTTTTTTTTCATTTTCAACTCTTAGGTACGACCACCCCCATCATGGAAACAATCAGATTAACATACGTATATTTTTAAAAATATGTAGGATATAGATGATATCAATATCTGATGCGCTCGAGTATGTCCATGCAACAGTTTTTTTTTACATTTTCGAAAGTCTATAGCAGCCCCCCTGACCGATAGAAAGGTATATACATTATAAAACATTTTTCTTTTTTATCATCACCTTCGCAACCCAATAGGTCTCTATGACGCTCGAGTAAATCCCGATTTAGCATCGTGGGCTCTCCTACTATTAATATTCACAGTAAAATAGAAATAATAAGTAAAAATAAATCATATACAACATTTATGTGGAAAAATGTAAATTAAATATTAATGTAAACAAACTCGACTAGAAATATATTTTCTATTGTGCATTCTGTTGATATATTGAATCAAAATACATATATATATATATATATATATATATATATATATATATATATATATATATATATATATATATATATATATATATATATTGCTCATGTCCAGACTTTTCAACGGGAATTCGATGATGATATTCAATTTTTCATTGAACCATTCCGTTGGAGAGAAACGTTTGAGATGGATCACCAAAACCCGGGGAAACTTGTATATCGACAAAGACTTCGTGCACTTCCGCCTTTCCTTACACTTGGAACACGTCGGCTGCTCATTTCCATCCAACGTCTCTTCTCTGATAAAATAATCCAAGCAGTGAGATAATCTGAGTTGATCGTTTCTGTGTGGGATAGATAGTGACAGGTCCCAAAACGGGTCGAAGGTTACGGAACAGTACCCGCAATGAGTACATTTTAACGTAGATTTCAATTGGCCGACGAAGTTATCTACTATATTCGAATTGTCCATGCGCAGGTAACTCGACCATGATTCTTTTGCTTTTTCGCTGTCACTCAACCACGAAACTCGAGTGTTTTCAACGTCAATTGAATTTTCATCAATTTTGAGCAAAATCTGTCCAGGTTTTTCTTTTCGTTGATTTACGTTTTCATGCAAGCCCTTCAATAAATATCGTAGGAACTCCTGAGCATATTGTTGGTCGGAGCCAATGAAACGGGGAACGAGTTTTTGGATTTGGGTTTTCAGCAATCCTGTATCCACCACTTTATTAGCCAAATTATCTGACCATAATTCCTTTACTACTTTGGCGAACGTTTCTATAAGGGTTCCGTCCGCATTGGAAATGTTGTTAATAACAATATCCTTCATGAAGACGTTCTTCCTGAGATATTCCATTAAAAATCTCGTGTTTGATAAACACTGGATGACACTGTTCATAAAACACGTGTTACCAATATTCTTTAAACCATTGAGACCTAGACTATTGGCATTAGTTACATGATGTTACCTGACTGATGGAATAAGAGATGTTACTGGTATGTTTGGCTTCACTTTGTTCTTTACTAGGGTGGTCATCACAGTTACTGGATCGGTGCAATGAAAAAGTAGAATTCAAAATGTTCGACACAGAGTCTGATGGAGATATTGGTAATTTTGTGGTATCATGAACACTGGATAGCAACGAAGAAGCGTCATATGTCTTTTCTTGAAATACAGCGGAATGAACCATCAGGGATCTGGAAAACTCAGTTGGACTCAGCTTGTTGTGCTTGATTTCTGCAGATTTTTGTGGGCGGAAGAAAATTTCATCAAGATGTTGAGAACTGGCAATAGTACCGAGGACAGATGCAGCATTTCCCCTCTGAATTGCAATGCTGATTTGTTGAATCAGGAATGACCTTGCCCTAGGTTCACCAGTAGATTTAATAAGTTTATCGCCGATTATTTTAATAAACTCAGATGCGTAACTGCCGAAAGCGCCAAATGTTTCAATACCTACAGCATAAAATATATATCGATCTTTCAATGTAGAGTATTTTCGCAATTTTGCAATTTCAGCACTATTCGCGGCTGCACTTACATTGCAAGACGTTGTCTGAAGATGAGATTTGGCTATTGTATCTACACAAGTGAAATTCCATACTAATGGTTTCCCTCTGCTCCATGGAATTAAAGACATTCCATCAGGACGCTTTCCATCATCTCTACAAACACCAGAAGGTTCCAAGACAGAAGGAATATTAGCAGTTGACAAAGAACGTTTGATGATATCATTGACAGCTGAATGTCGGGAGAAACGACCAGAACTAAATTCGCAACTGAGACCATGTCTACCCTTCACATCAACAGTGACACCACATTTACATTTATGTTCTACACAAATTTCGCAACCCAAACGAAGACCAACTGAAATTCGAAAAGATTCATCATCAAGCAATGTGCCTAGACTGGCAACAGGAAGTGCGTTGAGCCAAGCTCCGGATTCCTTTGTGCAAACTGCTTTGAGACGAGCCTTTTCAATCAAATTTTTCTCACACGAATCGAACAGTTTGCGAAAGGAAATCTCGAGAAGAGGAATATCCCATGATTTCTGAGAATACTTAGAATCGGGTAGAAATGAATTCGTTTCCGAGGTCCACAAGTTCTCACATTCCATATAGGATGGTTCTGTGATATTCAAAAAGGAACGAGGAAGGATAGAACTGAAGTGCTGTTGAACACTATTGAAAGACGATAAAAATGCAGGAAGAGCGAGAGAGGATGCTTGTCGAATGCCCAGTCCACCCATATTCACGGGAAGGGTTGCCTGCAGCCATGTGTCATCAATAAGTTTATTATTTGTAATATGCTCAAGCATCCCACGCAGTATAGAATCGAAATGAGACAGTTCATTTTTGCATAGCCAAGTAGGACTACATCTTAGAGTATACATTAATTTAGGTATTGCTAAACAGTTTTTCAAAAGAACATAGGCAATATGAGAAGGGACGCATTCAATGCGAGATGCCATAAGGGCAAGGGATTCAATTTTCTGATTCAAACAACTAGAAAGTGATTCTTCCGAAAGGGGTGCACCAAGCAAATTCCAGTTCTTCTTGTCAATGATTTTGATGCCAGGGGCAGAAGCACTGAACTGTTCTATAACAGAAGAACGCATCTCATCAAGAAAGAATAATTCACATTTTTGAAAATTCAATTCAAGACCTAATTCTTCGGAGGAAGAAATGATTTTTTTGAATTCTTTCAGTACTAATTCAGCGTCGCCACCAATGGAACCATCATCTAAATATCAGCAATTGAAATCAGAATGTATTGATTGTGTTAAATTTTCGATGCAAAGACAAAAAAGCGCTGGACCGAGAGGATCTCCTTGTTGAACGCCCCTTTCGGACATAATCACATCATTTCCAAAGTTAAGGAATGTTGGTATTTGATAGCATTGCCTTATATATGGAGAAAGATATGGAATGGTATTTTTAACTTTGTTCAACATAATTTTTCTACAAATCAAGTTGAAAGCATTTTTAAAATCAATTTTCAGAAGAACTTTGTTGAAAGGATTTGGATTGTTATTCAAGAAATGTCGAGCGGCATGAGCGACAATTTCACATCCTCCAGGAGTGCCGAAACCAAATTGAAATGGACGAAATAATTTACCTAGAGATTCTTTTATTTTGAAACAGGCCAATTTTGCCACTAGGCGTCGGAAAATAGTTCCAACAGCTATAGGCCTAACTCCACCACACTTTTTTCTGAGAGCAACCAAAGAAGCTCCAAAGAGAATTGGAACTATATTTAAGTTTGCTTTACCAGCAAGAAGAAAATTGCATAGTTTTGTTATCGAGGACAGAAGTTTCTCACCATAAGGACCAGCACTGTTAGAAAGTAAGTCTTGGAGGTGTGAAGGTCTGAGAGCATCCAAACCACCAGCAGAGCCAGTACGGAAAGATTTGATGGCATTTGAAACTTCAGCTTGAGTAACTTGAAGGGTAGTCACATTATTATCTCCTGTATATGCAAATTCAGTTCTGGACGCATCAGCAGGATGCATGAATCGGAGATCTGTCAAGGTTTGAGTGTCAAATGCTGCAATAGTGTCGGTAGAAGAACTCGTATTGCTGAAGTTAGATCGCCATCTGAAACTTTGTTGATGATACATTTCGTGATATTAAATTCTCGTTTCAATTTAGTTTCAAATATCGTTGCATTATGTACAGGCGAAATGGCACCATTTAAATTCCTCTTGATGATGCTTGTTAAAGACTCCTTTCTGTTTTGACGATATGGTGGAAGGCGAAACGAGTTATATGCGAACAAAAAAAGTGTTTCCCAAGCTTCAAAAGAATTTGAGCTAATACATTCATCGATAACATTTCCAAGAGCTTCAGCAGCTGCCATCCTGGCTGATTTAGGAATCCTTTTAATGATGCACGTGTCCTGTTTGTGACGAGATAAACGAACATTTAGGAGATATGCCGGCGATTCTGAATTTTCTTTGGGAAGTGTGCCATTCAAATATGATGCTTCGGACTTTAGCGTCTGAGATGAATTTTTTGACGGTGAGTGTTTCCTTTTACTATGTATAGCCAAACCTCTTTTCGTGCTGAAGGATCTGGTACAGGACAGGCACTGGAAGTCAAGAGATTTTTCAAAAACCTCTGAATTATTAGTATTATGCATATTCTTTGAAGATGACATGTAAAGGGTGACATCTCAATTTGAAATATATTAGTTTGGGTTTGGTTTATATTTATTCAAAGGGTGGGCCATCAAAGAATTTCTGAGTGGAATAATATGCTTTTTCAACTCTAAGATTTTTACCTCTTTCCTTAAAAGTTTACAGTTCTCAATTTTTTTCGAACATTTTGATTCCATTGCAAATAACAGAATCTTCAAAAAGTGCAGAAGTTGGAATGGGGTGATCTATATAATTACGTTCGTGTTGGTGAATATTGTATGAAGTTATAAAAGATCTGCCAAGAGAAGATTTATTTTTCTTTTTCAAACAAGCTGTCTCAAGAAAAAATGTTGAGGTAACTGTTAAAATACTATGTGCTTTGTATAAGGGTCTACATAATAATATGTATATTTGAGGCCTGCTTGGCACATATACCGTACTACTCTTTGTTGAAGCACAAATATCATAATACAGCAGTTTGAGAGAAAAGTGATCACTCATTTCAGAACAAGACAAAAAATGCATTTTGTGTATTGATGAAATATCTCTGAAAACAAATTTATTTTATCACTCAGGGAGGAATGAAATCGTTGGGTTAGCAGATTGGTTTTGGTAGGAAGGAGTTCACTCCAGCAAATCATGCAACTGTTATCATGGTTAGAGTATTTGAACTGGAAACAGACTCTGCTTAATTTATTTGTTGATGAAACTTTGCAATCAGATCAACTCAAAATAATTGTGTCCTGTGTATAGAGAAATTGTTGATAATCAAAGCTATAGATTATGACGATTTACCTTTACTACAAAACGCGTTTACCTATATTTGTGGATGCCTTGTGAAAAATGGGCTCAGATTTCATAGGTGTAAAACATGTGAACGCTTATCAAAAGACTGTTTGTTTTGACAGTGGAATATTATTCACCCATTTTAAGGCATACGATAATGACAAAAGTTTGTAAGGGGGTCTTAGAAAACCCTGTGAAAAATTCTTAAAATTTGTTTATCAGTTCGAAAACATTTTCTTTTACATGTTTGATGAATTATCTAAACATCCTGGAATATCTCATACTTATTTATTCGAAAAAATGAATTATATAAACTTTCAATCTGACTGCCCAAATTTTCCAAAAAATCATATAACCATTTCATTCATAAGAATGAGAATTTTCTACCTATGGAAATTTGCAAATAGGAATTTGAAAAAAAGCAAAACTAATAAATCGAAGAACAAAAAAATTACCATTTTAGGTACTCGAGAATTTCAGATTATTCATATTTATTTCATACGTTATCGTAGACAAAATATTAATTAATTTAATGTGAAATAACATACTGATTTGATAGTTGGTATCCTCTATATTCAAATTTACCGACGCAAAATGACATTACACACCCCGAGGACAAAATGAAGGTCACAGAAATTTCCCTCTCGAGAACAAAGGATTGACATTTAAGTGTCTCTACTGTATGGCTATGGCGGCCCCTATGATATATATTATATATTCTCGATTTTCCATGGTTGGATCTTTGGCAACACTGCATAACTGTAAACTGTTGTTTGTGTGGTTATGTTATGTTGAGTTCCAGTCTTTAAAATAAAACTTTTTGAAGAAGGAGGACAAACGACAACTGAAAAACTATGACAGAAAAATTGATGAGAGTAGAACCGGTGACAAATGGAGAAATTTCTGGTGGGAAAGCTGCAACCAAGCCAAAATCTGGTCTTATGAAACTGTCAAGCTATATTTTAGCACTTCGCCCTTGGTCTCTAAGTGCAAGTTTAATGCCAACCTTACTGGGCTCAACGATCGCATATAAGTATCCAGGAACTGCAGACTTCAACTATATTACTTTACTGCTGACTTTATTCACGGTAGTGTCAGTGCACGGTGCAGGGAATGTAGTAAACACCTATTTTGATTATGTTAAAGGAATAGACAATCGAAAGTCAGATGACCGAATCCTAGTGGACCACATACTGAGCAAAGATGAAGTAGTTTCGTTAGGTGCGTTACTGTACTTTGCAGGTTGTGTTGGATTCATTTTACTAGCCAGCCTGTCACCAGCAAAAATGGAACATTTGGCTTTGGTGTATTTTGGAGGGCTATCATCAAGTTTTCTATATACTGGTGGTATTGGATTTAAATACATTGCTCTTGGGGATGTATTGATTTTGATCATATTTGGTCCAATTTCTGTACTTTTTGCATTCATGTCACAAACTGGAAGAGTTGAATGGGCCACAATTTATTATGCAATACCTCTAGCTTTGAATACAGAGGCAATTTTACATAGTAATAATACCAGAGATTCAGAATCTGACAAAAAAGTAGGCATAGTTACATTGGCTATTATTGTTGGACATACAGCTTCACATGTACTTTATGCATTTTTGCTCTTCACTCCGTATATAATGTTTATGGTTGTTTCACTGAAATATTCCAAATGGTTTATGTTGCCACTGGTTACTTTGCCAGGAGCATTCAAAATTGAAAAGCAGTTCAGATCTAAGGATGTTAATAGTGTACCCAAAAAAACTGCCAAACTGAATCTCTTTTTTGGAGTTTTATATGTTCTAGCTTGTAGTTTGGTTCCATCTTTACCATACATAACAAAAAGATAGATGTTCGATTTATTGTTAGTTTTATTTATTATTTTCAAAATGTTTTTCACTGTACTGAAAAACTTTCTTTTTTATTGAAGAATTTTTCATCAAAAAGTAATTCATCCTAAGACAATATTAATGCTATATAGACAAATATTTTCGTGATATATTATCAAGGTACTTGGTTGTGCTTCTCAAAATTTGTTTTGCAGCATTGAATTTTGGTAACTGTTGGATTCTAGAATTGTAATTGAGATTTGGCAGACTATTAAAAATATCTTGCTGTGAATGTCTTTGGCCAGTGAGTTATAAATATATCATTCATTTGTTACCAAAGTATGAGGCTGATTATACCATGAATTTAATTTATCAAGGAGTTGACTCGGTTCATAACATGAATGAAATGACACAAATAAACAATCTGTAACTTATCCTGTTATCAAGTAAGTTATGTACTAGGTATAAAATGATTCATCAAAATATTAGATTTGAGCCATTTGTATATCTTCATGCTTCATAAGGGAACATGTTATTGCACCCACAGTCTCTGAACATACATGATAAATGTGTTACCTAAGCTTAGGTAAGGTTGAGTGAATGGGGAATTGCAAATTATCCGGGTATTTTTGGAGACTGTGGGTGTTATGAAATGTGGGTGCAACAGAGCTTTACCTCATATTTATTTTTAACAAAAAATGTCACAGTTGCCTATAAGACTCTCGCTAAGAATGAGTTTACAAAACTGCGACACGTGTTTGGCTATACAATGGCTTCCTCAAGCAGGATAAAAACTAATTGGTTCGAGAAGGTAATGTATGTAGTGTTTTCAACATTGTTTTAAATGTGTGAATACTTTAATCATTTCAGTGTGTTTTAATCTTTTGTTATCTTGACAATGGTTTTGTTTTGCTTTTGGAAATGAGTTTTAAATATTGTACAGCTAGGTGATCAGATTATTGGTGTTGTCATTGGATGCAATTCAAAATTCGATATTTTTTCATAGAAATGAGTTGTTACATAGGTAAATTATTTTGGATATCATTATTATATCTGGCATTCGAATGGTAACTCAATAATTCACTTGACAGCTCTTATCTATTATATTTGACCTGTTGTAAAATGGTTGATGAGCAGACATGGAAACGAATAATAAGAAGTTTTTTAATGTGAGGTTAGTAATTACAATGACCACTGTTTGAATATGGTTGCAGTGGTCTTCATTCATGTTATTATAGTCTTTACGAACTCAGTTGAGACAGCACAGAACCCTATGCCAGCTTATAGGATTAGTAATAATCCGCCACCAGTATTACATCAAAGATACGCCGACTGTAAGTGGAATTTCAGTTTTTTTGCTGTCTCAAGTGACATCGTATAGACTATAACTGTATTTATTGTGTAAGAATTTAAACGTTTGTTAAATGTTCATTAAACTGGATACTACAAATATCTTGAAATGATTCAATGACTAAGGTACCTACTTGAATAAGATGCTTCCTTGCAAACACTCATACAGATACTTGAATCACAACTTTGTGATTAAACAATGAATAGTTGTGATATGGATGCTAGATTGAAGAACAAATATATATCTTGTGTTGAAGAATTTTATGCTATTTCACTCTCCTGAAAAACATTTTGAATTGGCATGATACTTACTACCACGAAATTTTTACTAAATAGAACGCTGAAATAGACCAATGAAGATGCAGATAATCAAGAATTTTCAAAAGAGTGGTTTAGTCATGTATTCTTTGTTTTGCATTTGGATACTTATTCAAACAAAATGATTCAATTCATGGCGGTATATATTATTATTATTATTCATCTAAGGTCTTTGAATCATTTCCAGAATTACATATGCTTCAAGATAATTCAACTGATATTATTCAAGACTCATTATTTGACTTTTCTAATCTATATGTTATAAAGTAATAACTGATTTCAATATAAGATTTAGTTTAAGTAAATTATATTTATCTAAGCTTTCCATTCATATTCTGATTATTAGTATATGCAATTAATGGGAAGGTTTTCATTCTTGATATGTTTGGAAATTTAAGGCTCCCAATGAATTATCTCAATTTGTATATTCAGAATTTTTATATTTCATAGGAATATTTATAAATCAGAATCTTCCACTAGTAATAAGCTTCTGTACAGGTGCATTTTGTTAGCATAACATATACTATAAATATTACAGAGTTTCAAATGAGTTCGTCAAGTCAACTGTTATGCTCATACTCTTTGGTCTAAGCTGAATATAAATGGATTCCCATTACAAATCATTTTTACAGTAGAGAGATTGGACTGCTCATTATAACATTGCTAGACAATAATTGTTGCACAGAGGAACCCAATATTTTATGTCCCTTGGTATGAGTAACTTCATTGTAACAAAAAAAAATTATGAGTTTTCCGATTTGTAAAGTAAATATTAAATGTAGTGAGCTGAAAAACCTGCATGTAATAGCTTGAAATTGCAACATATCTGAAAGTACTTATGAAACACTGCTCAATGTTCTGAATAAAAGTTTAGATTGATTTTTCGTTTGTCATTCACAGTATAGTGCAGCAGCCTGATAATGGAATAACCCCCTCCGCGCAGTAGAACCGATTGAATGTTTAGAAAGGCCGCTTGTTCTGCATTATGTATCTATGTCATTTCTCAGCAGTCATGCTAGTCGAGCAATACATCATTCCAAGACATCCCATGCATGTAATGCATTTCAACATTGTGGTTTTCGATAGTGTAGGGCAAAGCACATCCACCTGTCAAGCGGGAAACCGGGGTGTAGTTCCCCAATAATATGTGGAGGAACCCGTAACTTCTGCCAAATGACTGAAATCCACCCATTCTGAATCAGAAATGCCCCATTGTCATAAGTATAGAATATAGTTTGTCAACAGCGTCATCCAGGGAAATATACCATAAGTTATAATACAAGTATATTACTTAAACTATCTTTTTAAACAAATACAAACTATATATTCCGAAAAATATTAAAAATGTGTATCCCGCAATGTTGCTGAACAACGCGCAACGTACTTTAGAATTCTTTATTATTGTGTGATTATCACCATACAGTTTACAAAACCGCTATATATGTTTCACTATACAACAGGTTCTTTCAGGCGTGCGACGTAAAACAATATATTAAAGTGAAACGCGTAGCGTTTTGTACATACTGCTCTCACTTCCTTATGGAATTGTATGCCACTCGTCAAGTTTCCAATGGAAAAATATAAATGATTGAATACTTTTCAACATTATGAAAAAATTTAAGTTGATTCCTAATTTTCAACGGAATCGGAAGTAATACTAGGAGCGAGGGGAGTAAAAGGCGTGTAATTGGACGAATTGATGTTTTACTTGAGGCTGGTTTATGCAAAAATACCAAATAACTAAGCCCGAGACTAATATTGTGGTACCTTACGTAAATATTATTGTTAGTAATGATAAATCTGTAGTTATCTTCGAACTCTCAGTACAGAATATATCTCATAATTCCAAACAAACTCTAATATTGAATAATCGATAAAAAATTGTTTTTTCCGTTTCCAGTCAACCTCTCATATACACGGCGATTTATCGATAAGTCACCACATTACTCCCCCTCTCAATGAAAAATACGGTTGATCTCCTTAGCGAATTTTACTATTCTTTCAGAAGGCGTTGTATAAAGTTCTTCATGTTCAGATGAAATATTCAATGGACTATTTCGCTCATGAGGATCATTTTTTTTCCTGACTTGTATATCTTCACAAGCTGGTTTGACCCTTTCTATTGATACCTATATTCTTTTTTTTGTTATTCGTCAATAAAGTGAAATATTTTTCATTCCGTTCTAGGACCTTATGGACAAGTATAGGGTTGTTGCAGAGGTTTCTTTATGGAATCTACTCTCACAAACAGATGATTAGCAATTGATAGTTCTTTGTGGATGAAGACTTTTTTTTACTATATGATCGGAACCTGCTATTGTTTCAATTTCTCCCATCCTGTTTCTCAATTTCATAAGGAATTCTCCATGATTGGTATTTACTTTATTATTTGCAAAAACCATTTTCCCCAGGAATTCTCCGCGTTGTACCATATACCATTTCAGCACCACACTAATCCCACCTAAATCTTCTTTCGGCACAATTCTCATGCCAAACAATATAGTTAGTAAATCTACTGACCAGCTCTCAGAGGAGTAACATTTTAGTGCAGCCTTCGCATGGTTCTATGAAATCGCTCTATCATTCCATTTGAACTGGGATGCGGCATTCAATCGCTGGCGCCAAGACCCTCAGTTTGGAGTCGAGATCTGAGTATATGTCAACACAAGAAATAGGTGTAGTGCAACAAAGCTGCTAAAGGAGCACATAATCACAAAATTAGTTCATAACTTGTTGAATGTCCAATCGGTTCTCGTTCGTTTTGGTCGTTTGCTAAAGCTGTCGCCAAAAATTTCACTTTTTGTTCATTTCCCCCTTTAACCAAAAGAGAAGGATCACAAGCCACCACTGCCCAACAGAAAGCAAATATATTTGCTGAAAATTCTGCCGCGATGAAGCGTCTCCCGTATATATACCTGCGTACGCCTATGGAGAATCTTCGAGTCAAATCTCGGGTATCGAATATTCCAGGGGTGACAAGAGTTCCTGGAAAAGTGATGTTCGCTCTTCGAACCCTCATCTATGTTTACCATCGTCAGGGCCGGCGCTAGGAGATTCGTAACAATACAGACAATTAGCGCGTGTTCTCATATCAAATCAACACAGTAGCTTTAAATGGGACCGGTTTCGGAGGTCTACCTTTATCATCACTATTGTACAAGGAAGAAATCTGTAGATGGGTTAGAAAAATAGTTGTGGAGTACCTACAGTTATATTGGTTTCTGTATTGGACGTGAACATGTAATGAATAAACGGAAAATGTGCTTTGGAAGCAGCAATACCATTCAAATATTGAAAGTGGATAAACAATGAGATAGGACCTTTGGTGTGAAAGTTCAAACTTTTTGCAGAGATCAATTACCCTAACGCCCTAACACTAAACTGATATTTTTATACACGACACGTGTTTCGCTAACAAGGTAAGCATCTTTTGAAGAATTAAACTGTTATTGAGAAATCAATCAAAATAATCCGTAGTTATTAGGCAAAGTCCATGTTGAACTAAAATTAGATTGAAAAGTATATATAAATAGTTAACCCTAGTCTTTAGATTCAGGATCAGTTTTCTTCTCTTGAAAATACTAACTCTGTTATCGAAACACGCTTCAAGTGCAACAATATCAGTTTGGTGTTAGGGTAATCGGTCTCTACAGAAAGTATAAATTGAAAGTGTAACTTTTCATCTATAGTATAAATACTTTTCTTCGGGCTTGAAGGCCGTCGTTCTTTGGAATTTCTTCCTAACGTTTCGCTAGCGCGAGTGGCCAGCTTCTTCAGAGGCTTACTCATTTCCGATGACTGAGTCAGCGAAACGTTAGGAAGAAATTCCAAAGAACGACGGCCTTCAAGCCCGGAGAAAAGTAGTTATACTAATAACCTCGGCCGCGAAAGCCTTAACCTTTTCATCAATAACTCTTGAATACCGTCCTTCTGTTATGGTAGGTTGAATAAAATATTTACTGTAAATAAAATTTTGAAAGTAGCTTTTTTGCACAATGAACCTGTGTGAATTGTATCTTTATTTATCAAATACCTAAAGAAATAACTACAACCATATCTATTGACATTGAGGTAGGTCGATATACTCCTTGGCCTTGGAAATATAGCCATAAAAAAGTTACAAGGGGTGTTTTACTTTCAAAATCCAGTGTTCAGTATTTACTACAAATAGCGAGGTTGAACTTCCCGAAATGAAATTCCTTATTCGATAATTTGCTGTACAAATTTACCTGAATGAAATACCTCTCGAAAAATTATATAGGGTACTTTTATAAATCCATAATCTAGTGATTTTATTATATATATATATATATATATTAGGTTAGAATATTATATTGATCGAAAATGAAAAGCAAATCAATTTTATACAAAAAAAATTCTCAAGACAAAGCAATGAATTGTTGTTGTTCTAAAATTGTTCGTTCCGTTAACCAGCTCTGACGAACGTCAACCCTCAGAAGTCGAAACTTGTGCGAGCAATGGATCAACGAGGCCTTACCTTTTAACGTGCGATTACCCATAGCACGGTGGTCCGGCGAGGATTCGAACCCCGGCCTTCCGCTTGATAGGCAGATATGCTAACCACTACACTACCGAGACCACTCAGTTGTTCATGCATATAATACTAAATGAAAGCTTAAAGAAAGACCAGTTCAATTAGGGATCAATATAGAGGTGAGTCTTGAAATTGATTTTGCAATAAATAATAATTCTTCAGGGTATACCTAGGTGAATACGGCTAGGTATGCACTAGATGCTCTGTCACAAGTTTACAAGTCTCCATAAAGAAAGGTTCGTGGGTAGTGCTATTCAGATCTCTAGTAAGGTGGAACCAATGGAGAGGAGAAAGGATCTGATGATAACATAATTTGAGAGTTTTGGTTCATGACTGGTTCAATCAATTACATATATATGTAAGGAATATACCAAACCATAGCAGCAATACATTATATTATATTTTAGGATCACTGGGAAGCTACCTCTCTCGACATATGTCAATAGTGTTTTTAACATGTCCCAAGTATGCATTATGTTATTTGATACATTCTTGGATGTGAAGTTGAAATTTCTTTGGATTGAAGACATATTTCAGTGTCAAAAGCTAAGTTCTTGTATCTTCTTGCTAAGCTAGGATCGGCGAGGAGCGTCAAAGTGAATATTTAACTGCTTGACTGCTATTTTTATAATGAGGTATCGCTTTCAGGAGGGTTTCTTGATAGACATATCTCTAGGCATGTTTGGAGAATGAGTAGGGGCAGTTTGTTTTATTTTAAATGTAAATGCGAATTGCTCTATTAAAGTATTTCCATCAATATAAATAAGTTTCCTGTACCAGTTGTGGATATTTTTGAGTAAGATGTGAATATACGAATTCGAAGATGAATATTTGATAACATGTGAGTAAGGCAGAGTAAGGCTGGATCCACATGCATCCGTGATCACGGACGTACGTAGGCGTTTTACGGATAGCTGAAAATATGATCATCCACATGTGTCCATCCGTTTACACGTTGTTTTATGGGATTCCTAACCTTAACTACAAACAATCTCAAAATGTATCAATATTTTTATCATCACCGTATCACTAATTATGAATGTTTCTCGTGTTATTATTAATAATTGGACTTCAATGATTCCTGCTTCAAACAGACAGTTATTGAAGGCTCCTCCCTGGGCAAAAAGTCATTTGAAGAAAAAATAATATAGCATACCTAATTAAGTACTTTAATTATTTTAAGATGAGTCAAACCGTATTCAATGAGTTACATAAGAAAACTGAAAACCAAATTTTGAAGCTACATGTTATTAGAGCTCCCATTCCATCAGAAATAAGATTGGCATTAACATGGCGGTATTTAGCATCCGGTGATAGTATGGTTACATTGGAACATCCCGTCTTGGCTCGACAATGTTTAAACCAGTCAAAAATATTTTTTAAATGTCGGCGAATCTCCACAAATCCGTCAACAAAATAATAACCTAACCTCAATCACACATAAAAAGTTAAAATTAACCAACGTTCATATAAACCAACGTTGAAATTAACCAACTTCAATCCGTTGTGACCTTGAAACGTACGTGACTTTGTGCCGTAAAATTTCATTGGTTGATATTGATCACGTGATATAGAACGGATACCTATCACGGATGCATGTGGATCCAGCCTAAAAGTCGTAAGCATAAACAAGAAACATTTGATATCATATTGACGTCAGTGTTTGACATTGACAGACAACTGTCAATAGACAACTTTAGTTCGTCAACTGCCACCAGATAGCGTATCGTTTAGCTTGAAATCCCAGTAACATCTATCAGCAACTAATTGTTAACGGCGTTCCAGCTCCTCTGGATATGTTCACACTTCTGGGACACATTAAAGTACGTATCATCAAATTTCTGAGCAATGACATGACATACAATCATGTTGATCTATAGGGGGGGGGGGGGCACATCTTACCTACTTCTTAAATTTCAATTTCTTCCCTAGTGCCATCATACCTATGTTTGTGCTATATGTCCGGTTATCTACCCGCCAGTTAGTACACCGAAAGCACAGCCAAGTATTCTCGTTACGTAATTCATTTTTCTACATGGACCACCGTGTCCATCAACAACAGCTGGATGCAGGTTGCATCTTGCACGTCATCTGCATACCCGGATACAGCTATTGCATAACAGGAGTTATGTAATCGCCCAATGGTTTACTGCGCCTGCTACCAGGAAGCAAAAACCATACAACAGAAGAACAACTTGAATCAAAGTATATTTCCAATCAGTATAGAACATAGATATCTGAGTACATATATATATAATATGCTTGCCTAGATTTCCAATGGGCTGTCGCTGTCAGCATTCTGTGATATTCAACGTTTTTGGTTGGCAACACTGGTTTAAAAAAAGATATGAATATGTATATACAACCTATGTAAAAGTAAAATAAATATATAGTTATTTACAAACCACCAACGTATGCAGGTTGAATTTATCCTGTATATTATAAGGAATATCGTACATACTATTACTACACTGGTAATTCTCATAAGACATTGGAGTTGATTTTGAAATTTGTCAATTTGAATAAGTCTATTTTCAATTTGAAAACTTCATTGATTCGTCATTCTTAGCCTAAATACATTTTTTGTTGTGAACAATTCTTACATTCAATGCAAAAATTGCTTTTACTTTTTACAAAAAGATAGGTCCATGCAGCCAATCAAACCTTTTCAAATTGTTGAGAGGGAGGTATTAGTAAAATCTTACACAAATTATTGAAAGTGTATAATCAAAATTTTTATAATACAAATCATAAATGCATCAAATTACAATATTTAACATTCTAATTCCATCCACAAAGTGAAAATGTCTAGGTTTGGTAAGCAAAAGTTTGAAATTTTCGATTGAATCCATGAAAATGAATTATCATCACATGTTCATGCAGCCCACTTTAAACATCTTGTGTCTGCATGTGTGTCCATACATCTTATGCTGCAATACCTAGTACCGCAAGATAAACACGAGTACTGTCCCAAAAAACCGCACACAGCACAAAAATGACGAGGGGGTATTGGAGATTCCTCACATTGAATGTCCATGTAAGATACTCTCTTATTCGCCTCAGCTTCAGCTCTATCTTCATCTACAAGTTGCTGAAAGTTCTTTCGAAACTTGAATTGATAGTAATCTGTAGTACGCTCCCTCTTTTTCGTTCGGGTGTTTCTTTGTTCCAAACTGTCCTCAAATTTCGGAACTTTTTTACTCATAACTAGATCTGCATGAGGATCATCATGGTAATTGTCCGACTCTAATAATTCCATAACTTTTCGATGTCGCCGTTTACGTGATGTTTCATCCACAATACGTCTCTTATCATTTTCTTTGATGCGGTTGGAACCACGAAGGGTAGACTTCGAGATGGTCATTTTGTTTGAATTGATGTTACTATTTGGAAAACCTGCCTGTCACAAAACTCTTATGTACTTTTTTCTGCCAGAGGAAAACTAATTTGATCCATCAGATCATCTATTTTAGCTTGTAATGTGTCCAAAATATCCGCTGAAATGAACAAGTGGTGTTCATCCAAATCTTGGATTATAAATTTTCTCCCAAGTTTCAGTGTTTCATCCAAATGAAGTAAGAATTGTTTCATAGCCTGATCGCTGCAAATAAATTCAATAAACTATTATTTCTTCATGTAATTAATTTTCTTTAAGATGTCCAAAAAAGGAGTGAGTGCTGATGAAAAGAAAAACAGAATGTTACAGCTATTTTATGAAAAAGGAGAATGCTTTCAACTGAAGGTGATCATTTCCTAAATTATACACTTCAATTTGATAAGTTATGAAATTGTTCTGTGAAATTGTTATTGTTCAATACTTCTAGGAGTTGGAAAAAATTGCTCCAAGAGAAAAAGGAATTGTGGCAGGTTCTGTGAAAGAAGTATTGCAAAAATTAGTTGAAGAAGGTTTGGTTGATACAGACAAAATAGGGACATCAGTATATTTTTGGGCATTTCCAAGGTAGAAATTAATTTGTTACTTACCATAGTTATATCAAGCTCATCACCAACGTTTTGCAAATTTTAATGTTATGGTTATAATAAAATGATAATTCTAATGAAAAAATTTCATTTCAAATACAAAATCAGTGAAAGAGTAGTTGAATTGTCATTAATGTAATTTCAATGTTAAATTTTTTCTGATCCTGAACTTCATGGAAAATGAAAATTATTATTTTCATTTTATCAATGAGGTTTCAAAATGAGATTTTTTTTTACTGATTCATCATTTCAGTAAGGCTTCCAAGGCAAGAAAACGACACCTAGAGAATGTACAACAACAATATGAGGAAGTGACAAAAAAACTCAAAATTGTAGAAACAACTTTAGAAAGCTCAAAGGTGATATATTTTTGAAACCATCTAATGCTTACTGATAGTGAACTCATTTTAAGGAAAGCAATGATACTGATACTCAGCGAAATAATATTCTCGAAGAAATAAATGATAAGGAATTGGAACTGCGTGGATTGAGACAAGAGCTGAAAACTTTTGAAGAAAATGATCCACAGAGATTTGAAGCACTGTTGATAAAAACAAAAGTGAGCTCCTAATCACAGTTTTTACACCATAATTTGTTCAACAAGTTCATTTTTTCATTAACAAAGCTTTTTTTTGGTTGTCTGATGCCTGGTTCATAGCCAAACTTTGACTTCAAATTCACCTTCCACTAATTAACATTACTTCTAGCGGGTTTATGCAACAATACCTATTAATAAGCCTGAGCCCAGAACTAATAACAAAGAGTTCAACACAAGCAAATCAATTGACATGTTTATGCAGTCGTAATTGATACCAAGAACTAAGACCTTAAGTACTGCATAAACTTGTTTATTGATTTGATCAGTCGCAACTGACACTGAGAACTAAGACCTTAGTACTGCATAAACTCGTTCATTGATCTGTTTGCCTTGAACTCTTAGTTAATAGTTTTAGTCTTAGTTATAAGTGTTGTTGCATAAATCCCCTATTAAACTTTGGAAAAAGTTCTCACAATGCTAATCAAGGAGCCATCGATCACAAAACTTTAAAGAAAAATTGTCATGTATGAAAGATTACATTGATTAGCACGTGACAACTTTGGTCTAAGAACCAGTCATGATATACTTTTGCTTACAATGAGTTAGAAACTGTCTCCCCTTAACTGCTGGTTGAACGAATTGAATATTCAAAGTATGTAGAGCCTTTGCACTTTAACAAATACATAAAGGAGTTTGATAAATTGTAATTTCAGGGTCTGAGAGAGGCTACGAATCGATGGACTGATAACATCTATGCCGTAAAAGCATGGTGCAAAAAGAAATTCTTCATTGAAGATGATGTTTTGAATAAGCAGTTTGGCATTCCTGAAGACTTTGATTATATCGAATAATTTGGACTCAATGAAACTTATTTTTACGTGCAGTATTTTTAATTTTCAACGCACCATTTAACCAAGACTCCTTTCATAACATTCACCATTTTTACTCGTTTCCATTTCTTCTTTTGACTTATGACATATCTTATATTTTCACGTAGAGACACTTGAGTTGACGTTGACACATTTCAAAAAATTGTTAATCATTCTGAGATTCTGAAGCTGTATTTTCATGGCCCTTATCTACTGCAAGTACAGTAGCTTTTGACAGATTTCACTGCTCGAGCAGTGACCTTCAGAAGTTAAAATTTTTCAACTTCAAAGCAGCAAAGCGAATGATATTTCGTTAATTTCGCAGCCATTTTGAATATCTATAAGGTCGATTATGCATAGGCTGTTGGATTTTTTTAAAATTAGTTAAACTTTTGTCGTTTTATTTAAATTTGTTTTTTTAATTAGTTTTTATATTCTCCATATTTTCGAATATTGTTCAGATTTGTTTTATTTAGAGGGTAGGTTAGTATTTTAAAGTGTGGATACTGTTTTGTTTGGTGAGGTTAAGCTAGACTAATTACTCCATTTGTGAGCATTTTCATCGCTGCGGAATAACCGTGGATTAATAGGTCGTTTGTGAGGATTTTGCGCGGATTCTGAGCGTATTGACTCCTGAACAAAAATATTCGAAACAAAAATTCTGAGATTACTAGCTTTATTAGGATCAGGATGTTATTATTTCTTATTGAACATAATATTGTTTTATGAATAAAATAAATTTTATGCAATTTCGCATTTAAACGAAAACACTTGAGCTTGGAAGGTAATACTTCAAGGTACTATACAAACATCGCTGTGGATTGAATAGCGATTTAGTTCATCCAATTCTACTTTGATTATGTTGATTTTCCTTATCATTATTCTCAGGTCTATTATCTGGTGAATCCTTTGAATAACTATATATTGAATGTTGCAATGGTTATTGAAAATAATCGACAACTGTTATAGAAAAATATAAATATACATCATAAAGATTTCTGAAATATCTTCGAGTAACATTATTTATTGAAAAATTTTGATTTGCATCAAAATTGCATAATTGGTCTCATTCTCGAATATTTTTCAATAATCTAATGATATTCAAGAATCAATAGGCCACCGCTGCCACCGCAGAATAGACCTGATTGGGAATCTACGAATCGGCTCTCAGCAATCTCAGCCAAACAATATAATTGGGTTTTGGTATAGTTTCTGGAAATTATAATCAAATACCAATAAATATAAATAGCATAAATGACATGAAAATCACAGATTCCACTGCTTTCAACCCCTTTTCATGGAGTAGTGAAATGTTTACTGCATTTGCAACAAAATCTCTACGGAGCATGCGCACTTGCATTTTACTGCACTTGCAGTAAAAATTCTACTGCTCCATGAAAAGGATCCTTGAGAGTTTTTGATGGAACAATAAACGAACGAAACTAGGAGTAGTCATGGAGTAGTTTACCCTAAATGCGCCTGCGCCTACTCTAGAAAGCAACGGCCAATAACCAAATTAGAGAGAGAAAGAGGAGTACGTTTACACCGTGCTCCAATTTGGTATTCTGACCAAGTTGACCATAACAAATAAGGCTGGATTCAGACAGATTCGAAATTCAAATTTAGACCAATCAGAAAGCTATCGGATTTCGGATCTGTCTGAATCCAGCTTAAGTCAAATAAGTTACTGACTGAGGCTGGATTCAGACAGATCCGAAATCCAATGGTACGACGATCCGACAGCTTTCTGATTGGTCTAAATTAAAATTGCAAATATGCAATTAAAAGCTGTCGAATTTGAAACTTGGACTAATTAGGACCAACTGTTAAGCTGTCGGATCATCTCACCATCATATTTCAGATTGGTTTCAGCCTTAAAGGCTGGATTCAGACCAATCAGAAAGATGTCGGATCATCTTACCATCATTATTCAGATCAGTCTGAATCCAGCCTTACTGCTTTTCAGTTTACACAGCGATTATTCATTGATCACTTTAAAATTATATACACATTTATAACTAATGGACTGGCCTTTACGACAGTTTTCCATATACCACGATGCGGAATACATTAGAGAGAGAAAGGATATGCACATTGAAGTGTTATTCCAGTGTGTTATGAGTTCGTTCAGCCGTGCTCAACAGTTGAGGCATGAGTAACGGGTACATTCAGGAGGTCCCAGCGGCTAAGTTCAGCCACTCAGCATGTTGTGGCCGCTGTTCCTCAGCGGCTTCGTTTCGCCATGTTTCGCCTGAATGCGTAGCTCATTAGGCATTCCAGATCAGGTTATGTCTGGGGGGCAAATACCAGTTTTAACCAATCACACACTTATAAAAAAGAAAACAAACGAAAGTTCCTGGGGGGCAGATGCCGCCGATTGGTTCATTTCGATTCATTTGACATTTTTGACAAGTATCTGGAATGCCTAATTGACAGCGACAGCCGACCAAAAGTCAAAACATTCAAAAACATAACCAAATTACTTTTTTTTTGGTGTTTATGCACAAAAATATTGTTAAAAATAATATAAAGATGTAATCATGCCACCAATATTAATACCAGGAAGACCAGGGGGCTAGTTATGAATATAAGTGAAAGTCGATTCACCTTTGAAATATTTAGATTTTCAATTGACCTCCGAAATGCTATACCTAGTTTTCAATTGTAGTGAAATAAAATGTTCATAAATTCACTTAAATGAATTTAATTCGGATGATACACTTGCAGCTTTCTTTTTGGGAGTTTCAAGCCCCGGGGCAGCTAATTTCAGCTTTACCATTGGTTGAAAAATGACATGTGTCAAATTCCACCAATAGTGAAGCTAGAATTAGCTGCCCCGGGGCTTGAAACACTCAAAAAGAAAGCAGCAACTTTGGCAACGATGGCATATCTATCAAAGAAGTTCAAATGATTCACATCACATGGAGCAAATTTTGAGGTTGGCTTCTAAGAGTTTTCTTAACAGGTAAAGTTTAGTCTTAGGCATGCTTAGTAAATTATAAATATATCAGCATTTCGATAAAATAATATTTGAAATAGTTAATAAAATATTACCTTCCTTTGATATACACCAAGTATATGATCACCCAACTATTGTATTTTTTAGTGATGGCTGATTGTAGTAAACAAATTTTTGTCAATAAACAGCAGAAGGAAACGTTGTTTGAATTTATAGAAAATGAATCTCTTTTAAAACAACCACCGAAACTAACTGATAAAGTAAGGAAGAAAATTATTGCTGATCGATTGGAAGAGTTGGCCACCCACCTTAATAAATTCGGGGAAGTTACAGGTGGAACCCATAAGGATGCAAATACTTGGAAAAAGGTAATCAGGATATAACTTTTTTTCATAGTGTTTCGATGAGTTTCACCATACCATTGATTAAATGAAATGAAAAAAAATATTTCAGACATGGTTTGACTTGAAGACCAATATCAAAAAGTATCTGAGACGAAAAAATATGAAACCGGTACAGGAGGAGGTCTTCCATTACCAGAAACATCTGACTACGAAGCAAAAATTAGAGAAATGTTAGACCACATGGAAACCGAAGGAGACTATAATTTATCTCTCAAGTTTTATTTGAAATTTATGACAAACCCGAAGTTCAAGATGTAAATTAAGAATCTACAATAGATTGTGGAAACGTGCCGGGCCCTTCATAAGTGTCAAATATTCAGACACCCTCAGTAAAAGGTGCCACAAAATCCAAAAGATTAACTGAAATATTACAAGATTTCTCAAGAAATAAAATTAAAACTGGGCTAAAAAGAGATTATTACAAAGAAAGAATTGAAATTTTAGAGTAAATACTCGAATTGAACAAGAAAAACTACAAGTTGAAAAAGAAGACGTTGTAGTTAAAGAAGAAATAGCAGCTGCATTAAACCTGATTGTTCAGAGGCTTAGCCCATCTAATAATCGGAAATAATTACTCTTTTGTTTCAACAGTGATTTTTATGTCTGCATTGATTGGATGTTATTTTCAACTTCAAACGAGAATGTGACTTAATTTTTGTACAGTTATTAAGTTGTTTAATAAGGTTAAACAAGAATGATATACGTATGTTACTTTTTCATTAACTTTTTCACTGAGTCGTTAGTTTACTATAAGCTTAACAAAATGAACATAAAGTTTTTATTTATGTTGTGTTATTTATTAGTTATATATAGGTGTTACGATTGGAAAATATTTTATATTTCATTTATTGCTACACATCACAAAAATATCTTTGGTAATTACAAGTAATGTAACTTACACCCAACTCAATAGATTAGAAACGAAAATATATTAAAAATAGTCTAGATATATCTGACCTCATGCATACTGGGTGTTTCATTGGTAAACAGATAAACGGTCACTGTGGCTAGAGGACACCAAGATCTAAAAAAACTGGTATATTTCAAAATTATATCTGGACATTTTCAAACACTCTCACGAATAGCATCAATTTATTCACTAAAAGATTTTTATCCAATGAAGTTTTTCAGATTCAAGGTTGTCTTTTATAATTTGCTACCAGCTGATTTCTCAATGATCTAAATGAAACATCCAAAATCAACATTATTTATTTCTTCATGTTGTGGCAAATCACTATTGTGTTCTACACACAAATTATGCAATACTGCCCAAGCATTTATTATTGTTGATGCTTTTGAGGGTTTGTAATGGAGTACCTTGTGTTTTAATAAACACCAAAATCGTGCCTTCAATAACCCATTACAACATTCAATGGCGCTTCTGGTATGATGCTGCATTATATAGGGCTTCCGGAGAGTTGGGCATGGTATTTGAGAAATGAACCTGCGAATATGTCCTCAATGAGTATCCTGAATCTCCTAAAGTAAAAGAAAACAATAATTTTTCAAAAATGTAGGTAACTCATATCTTAACGATCAACACAAACATACATAACCCAATTTCAAAATGACATGTCAATGTCGAAATCGCGATCCGCTTTTTCGAAAGCGACAAATTTTTACGCTGAGCAAAACACTCGGCCGCTGTCGAACAGCTTTTAAGCAGCGCTGCATTCAGATAGACCGCTTACTAAGCGGTCTCAGCCGCTGGGACCTCCTGAATGTACCCAGCGTTTTCGGCTGAACAAACCACTGCACCAGAGTGATCACTCTCAACTGTTGAGCAGCATTTGCAGCAGAAATAAAATACGCTGACTTGCCCAGCGCCTTAAGAATTATCTAAACGTTATGCATATTAGTTTGAAAAACATTTGTGTTTAATTTCAATAGTTATTTATATGAGTATGATGGAATTTAATGCACAAAATTATTATTTGGTTTGGTAGTGGGAGACGAACCTGTAGTTAAAAAATGCTTATGTTGTGGGAAACAGGTACCAAAAGCACTCGAACTCAACAAGCAACAAGTAAAGTAATTATTCTCAATGGTTGCGCACTGCTGAACGAACCCATTGTGAAGGACAGAATTATAATTCTATACTTGAATGACTCTATCCTTCTGAACCTGAAGGAATTCGTTTAGAGGTTATACTTGAAGACCTTGAAGTTCTCTATCTTGCTCATTCCACAGTCCTCTCTCTCTCTTAGGGCCAGTCCAGAGTCCATTAGTTATAATGGTCCCGTCTAACAACTTACCGCCGCTTCACAAAATTTGACATTTCTCATGGAAAACTGTCAAATTTTGTGAAGCGCTGTAAGCTGTTAGACGCGGCCAATGGTTTTGAAAGAAATCAGAAAATGGGACAGGTGGTTTCTTGACATTCCGATGACAATTTCTAGATTTTTGCTAGAAACGCCATGGCTATCACAGATCGACGAAATGTTTGCTTGGTAATAATGACTGCGTCTAACAGCTTACAGCGGTTAAAGCCGCTTCACAAAATTTGACATTTCACCATCGAAAATTGTCAAATTTTGCGCAGCGGCTTTTGTTACAGGTATGGCGACCACCTTCGGATCTAATTGTGTAATAAACAAGACGAAATAGATGTTAATTAACTCACTGGCTGTTGGGACGTCATCGCGTGACGATCTACCGAACGTTTAGAATAAATTTGAATTTACAACAACAAACGCTTTATTACACCATAAATCTTATATTTTCCGGTAGTTTATAAAAAGAAAAGTAGGCGGAAGCGTAATGCCTTACTCGGAGGTGCTTATACCCCGCCATACCAATTAGAACGCGCTGACTTTTTTTGGGAGACTTGTTATAGGCTTTTTTTCATTTCAACTGGCCATCTTTGAAAAGCCATTCACGAAAATCACCATGCCATACTGTTCCGATGGTTCCAAGTAGCCGCCATACCGCCACAAAGATGCATTTTTTTAAAATAATGCTAAGCCATTTGTTACAGTATGGCATTCGAATTTTTCGAAAGTTTACAAGGGAATATGCTTCGAAAAAATAATGCCATACTTTTGATGAAGTGCAAAAGTGGTGCCATACTCGAAAAACTGCTTCTAACGAACCGTTTTCGAGCATACTCACGAGAATGTTCGATAATTATTATCCAAATATGATCCTGAAATGATCTTTGAATTCTCAAATATTTTTGGTATACCACTAGGATAATTTCAACGATTATTTTTTTCACTTTTCAAAATGTGACGTTTTTGGCATTTCAACCAATAGTAGCGGGTTATTCTATGGTTATTCTAGCCAATCATTGGGTATTATACTGATAAAACTGGCTGGTCCTTTCGATTGTTTCGATAAAACCTTGTTTACCTTTGAACTGTCAGAACTATAATACGGTTTACCGCGTCGATTCTATTGAACTGGCTCATATTTATATAAATTATCATGAATGAACAGTTACCTTATTATTAATAGTCATTCACTTTTCACTCTTTCAGCATAATAATAACATAACACATATCAATGAACACTCAAACACGTAAATAACTCATAACCTCAACTTTATGACAGGTATAGCGATTCAAATATTTAAGGTTTCCTTCAAATGAAGATAGCGTACAATTAGTTTTCATTAAATACAATTCATTTTTTGTTGTATGAGAAGAAACCGTTGTATGCAGATTTTGATACAACGACATAACGACATAACTTCTGGAGCGATTTTCATGTCATAAGAAATTTTCAATTATCAACCTTGTACAATGTACAATAATGGTACAATGACAATGAGAGGTGTGACGCCATCTCTTGGTATCGTCATATCATATTCAATGCGTAAGCATTATATCTCTTCTGGATCATAGAGGGCCTACATCGTTGTTTGACATTTCAAATCAGTAAAATTTTCACCTTTTCTCGTTTCCTCCTTATGTAAATGAAATAATGATCAATTAATTTGTTCTTCCTTCTATTTGTTCAAAACATAATCTTTCCAAATACAACTCGTTCTTCAAATTTAATAAGATAAATTTTCATTTTCGAAACACTCAAACTTTTTTATTTTGAGGCAAAAGCATTCAAACAAACCGAATTAGATAAAATCACTCGTCCTACGGACTCGTGATTTTATCAATCGGTTTGTTTTCATACTTTTGCCAAATAAAAAAGTTTTTGTGGAAAATGAAAATTTATCGATTAAATTTGAAGGACTCGTGGTATTACCTTTGATTATTTCTCTAAATGCGAATAAACGATGAAACAGTTGAAGGCTAGACTGCTTTTACAGAGTTTTACAGCGATTAAATGCACTAGACCTTTTAACCGATTAAAATGTTCGAAATCAACCGGGCGTTTGGATCACTTTTCAGGTACTATCTCTGGTACTATATTGTTCCTGTGTTCGATTTTGATGTTTCCTGAGTTTACATGTTTTCTGGAAATAATCTAAACATATATCCCTCCTTCACCAAGATCAATCGACCAAAATGCGTGCATTTCCATGATTTTCAAAATTTCCATGATTTTCAAAATTTCAAGCAAATGCTTTCGTGTATAATAATTTAAAACAAAATCCCTCGACCTGCGGTCTCGGGATTTTATCAAATTATACACTCAAGTCATTTGCTAAGCAAAATTTCGAGAATCATGGAAGTGCAGCACACATTTTAACCGATTAAACTTGGTGCACTCGGGATACAACCCCTGATTATTTTCAGAATATTTTCTTGGGAGATTTTCAGAATATTCTCAAAATAATTTGTGCTATCCGGGTAGCGATTCCAAGCACTACTATTATTCCCCCTCTCCAGCGTTTCGAACCCAAACGCCATCGGAGAGTAACAGTTATTGTCAAACAACAATGTACCTACCATGTTTGGCCGAATTTTCAAATCCCTTCGATTTTGCAGTTTAAAATAAAACGAGTAACGATTATTTTATATATATATATATATATGTGTGGCCTCGGTATAGTGTAGTGGTTAGCATATCTGCCTATCAAGCGGAAGGCCGGGGTTCGAATCCTCGCCGGGCCACCGTGCTGGGTAATCGCACGTTAAAAGGTAAGGCCTCGTTGATCCATTGCTCGCACAAGTTTCGACTTTTGAGGGTTGACGTTCGTCAGCTGGTTAACGGAACGAACTATATATATATATATATATATATATATATATATATATGTGTGCTGTCTGGAAATTCCGTTTGAACCGCGTCTGGAATTTTTCTTCTTTCGACGTTTGACGTTTCGGCTCCCACTTTGGAGCCATTCTCAAGCCTTCTGACTTGGTGGCGAGGCCTAAAGTCTCCTTAACCTCCGGCACTCATCTTGACACAGTGAAGATTGTGGTTTGGTGGATAGAGGGATGGTATTTATAGCTGTATGAGCTGTATATATATATATATATATATATATATATATATATATATATATATATATCATCTGTTTTCTTGGGAAACCTGACAAGCAGCTGCTGTATACCTCCGTTAGCACAATGAGCCGACACGGCCAAGTTCTAATCCATGGGAGACGTTATTTCGAGCGCCGCGGAGGTAGCCGTACAATATTATGCAACATAAAATCTTCTTATATAACAAGATTGTCCCTATATATATATATACATATAATATATATATATATATATATATATATATATATATATATATATATATATATATATATATGTTTGAAACTTATTACGAACATTCTTTGCACCTTCAACTTTCAGAAAAAAATTGTGCCATACTGTAACAAATGACTAAAAATCCGCATGAAATCTTACAATTTGTTAATAACATTGTAGTTATTAGACTCATCAGACGGGTATGGCGTAGTCTGACGTTCCTTTCTAATCATAAACATAAGTAGTACATAAATTTATACGGTGTAACAAATGGTTTATCATTATTAAAAAAAATTGCGTCTTTGTGCCGGTATGACGGCTACTTGGAACCATCGGAACGGTATGGCATGGTGATTTCCGTGAATGGATTTTCAAAGATGACCAGTTAAAAAAAATAACCCTTTGTAACAACCTTCACTTTTGTGAATCAAACACTCGATTTTCACTAATACTTTTATTACACGTTTTTCACTATGCGGGTGTCTAACATCAACCGACTCCCTCGTCCAACACACATTCATTATTAATCGTTGATAACAGATATTTCTCATACTAGTGATACATTACAGCATGTAACAAGTTTAAAAAAAAAATTCAAAATCAACGCGTTCTATTTGAAATGGCGGGGTATAAGCACCACCGGGTAAGCGGGTAAGTATGGCATTATACGTACGCTTCCGCCTACTTTTTTTATAAACTACCGGAAAATATATTTATCGAGTAACAATTATGACATTATAATATCATTGCCGTCGTATAGGGTATAAACATCTACCTCCCTCCGTTACCATCTTCAAGTTGGCAGATCAAGTTTATATTGCGGGGTTTCAGCATGGTTGCCCATAACATTAGTAATTTCTATTAATGAATCATATTCACATAAATATACATTACGTTGCGTGGAGTAGAAAAATGAACATTTCCAACAGTTTTCCTCGTTGCCTAACAACCAATTGATCAATGAAAATGTTGTCCTTTTCTTTAAAGAATATTGTCAAAAATGTCAATATCTTAGAATGATTTGTGGAATCTACAGTTCAGTGCGTTATATTATTTATTTATGAGTAACTGAATATGCATTTTTTGGCAACGGAAGTGATTTATTTGGTGAATGTTTCTTTGAACTTCTGTTTCTCTTTGGATCTGAATATAGTGAGAGGAAAACTTAGAACTTCAAAATGGAAGTTACAAGAAAGGAAAATTCAAGCCATGTCTTGAGAAAATATAAACTGGTTTTTCTTGGTGAGCAGAGTGTTGGTAAAACCTCATTGATAACAAGATTTATGTATGACCGTTTTGACACCACATATCAAGCTACAATAGGAATAGATTTTCTTTCCAAAACGGTGTACCTTGAAGACAGAACTGTAAGGTTACAGCTCTGGGACACAGCTGGACAAGAGCGTTTTAGATCTTTGATTCCGTCCTATATTCGGGACTCTGCAGTTGCTGTGGTTGTTTACGATATCACCAATTTATCTTCTTTTGAACATACCACGAAGTGGATAGACGATGTGAGGAGAGAAAGAGGAAGAAATGTGATTATAATGTTAGTAGGTAATAAGGTAGACTTGGAAAATTTGAGAGAAGTTTCAGTTGAAGCAGCAGAAGAAAGGGCCAGAGTAAACGACACTTTATTTATTGAAACCAGTGCGAAAGTGGGATACAATATTAAACAGTTATTCAGGAAGATTGGTGAAGCTTTACCTGAGATTGATGCTGCTTTTTATAATTCTGAAAGTTTACAAGAAATTATTCTAGAAGAAGCCCAGAAAAATGTTAGAAATCATAACTGTCTATGCTAATGATATGTACGCCTAACGAGTGAATGTTGAAGTGTATATAGCCTATGAATTCGAATTAAATTGTAAAAATTTATTGCACATTTATCACTTATCTTTCTCTTTCAGCGCTCTCCCTTCGATCGGAAGTTTCATGACCGTTCAAAATTCAGAAAAAGGCACCTCTTTCTTCTAACGATCGTTGTTGATGTTTGAGAGAGTTAGGGTTCTGCCAGCCGAAGAAAAAGGAAGTCAACTCACCTGGAATCCTGGACTTCTCTGGCTTCGGTAGTTTCCGCCGCTCTTTCACACGTAATGCAAATGGACTGTATTCTGGGTGTGTAATTATTGAAAAAAAGAGCACTTTGACGTGTCACGTTACTCGGGTTTTTCTCAAATTGCGATACGACTCGGAAATTGCTATTGCCAGCACGAGCTTCTCGGTGAGAATCGACCAACTCTCTCGCGGCTGGCCAGAATTATAATATACAGCGGAAGCAAAAAGTGAGGAACGAATGATTTTGTAGAGAATCTCAAATATTTCTGTTGAATGACCGAGTAGTGAGTTTGAAAGTAGAGTTACATAATATATAATAATTAAATGCTTAACCTAAGAGAAAGAAAAAGAAAATAACTAAGCTAGGAAGGAACGAAGAGTAAACATTCTCCCCGCCCAAATACGCAGTATTTTAGGTATGATCATTGGAGGGTAAAGGACACAGTTTTACGCAAGGTCTTTGCATAACCTCATGTGCGGTGCGTGCGTGTAAAGTTACGACTCTCGTTATTCCGTCCGACCCCGGATGTAATTTCTCAATTCTCCCCAAACGCCACTGTAGGGGGGGAGTCTGCTCATCTTTTATAAGAACCAGATCGCCCACTTGAGGCGGTTTTGAAGGGGATAACCATTTGTGTCTCTGCTGCAGAGTATGCAGATACTCATTATGCCACCGTTTCCATATATCTCGATGGACTCTTTGCAGCAGTTGCCAGCGATCGAGGCGATTGATATTAATATTAGTCAAATCAGGGTCAGGGAGGACTGTCATAGGTTCGAGGGTTGAAAAATGACCTGGGGTCAAAACTTTCAAGTCGTTTGGATCATTACTCATGGCGTAGAGGGGTCTAGAATTGAGCAGTGCTTCGATTTGCACCAATAAGGTATAAAACTCCTCATAGGTGAGGATTTGATGTTCTCATGAGGTGGGTTTTTACTGATTTGATACCTGCCTCCATGAGACCATTGAAATGTGGAGAACTTGGGGCGCTGAATGACCATTCAAGTTTCTCCCGAATAACAGCATCTCTCATAAGGTTGTTGAGGACGCGGTAAGCACCAACAAAGTTGGTACCGTTATCGCTATATAAACGTGTACAACGACCTCGTCGACTAATAAATCGTCTGAGTGCAGCTATGAACGAATCAGAAGAAAGATCACTTGCCAGCTCGAGGTGCAGAGCTTTTGTTGAGAAACAGACAAAAAGGTAAATATAAGCCTTTTGTGTTTTCAACCCACGACCCTTCGACATAGCAATTTTGAAGGGACCACCATAGTCAACCCCTACACACTGAAACGGTTTCAGCTGAGATACTCGATAAGTTGGTAGAGTGCCCATAGGCGGCGCGATAGGAGTCGGTTTAGATTTAAAACAAGTGATGCATTTACTAAGAATGCGATGGATGGCACGTCGAGGAGAAAGTATCCAAAAATTTTGACATAAAAGGTATTGAAGAGTGCGCAAACCCGGATGCAAGTGTTTTTTATGAACACTTTCGATGATTAAATCTGTCAAACGATGTGAATTGGGAAGGATTGCTGGATGTTTATGCTCGAATACGAGACCCGAGAAATGGAGTCTACCTCCTACTCGAAGCACCCCATCATCATCTAGGAACGGGTTCAGTTTACGGAAAGACTTTGATAAGGACTTTTGATGCTTCAGTCGGTCAATTTCTTTAGCGAACGAAACACCTTGAACTTGTTTAACAATTATCATGAGGGCATGATGGGTGTCTATCTGAGTCAAAGGAGAATATGATTTTGTTTCATTTCGCAGGTTACCGATAAATCGATAACACCATGCAGTAATACTTGTAATTTTGTCGAGAGACGAGAATTTATTTAACAGATTTTCGAAGATATTGATAGTGACATTAGTCACAAGGGAAAGGTGACGCTCCTCTTCGATCGCTTCTAGAGGACAAACGAGACTTTTAGTGGGCCATTTATCTTCTTTCTCTCTGAGCCAAGAGGGACCATGAAACCAAAGAGGAAAATTCAATAACTGCGAGGGAAACAAACCTCTAGAAGCGCAGTCAGCTGGGTTATCCTTAGAATTTATATAACACCAGCAGTTAGGAGGAACTTTCTCTTGAATGAGACTAACCCTATTGCCTACGAATGTCTTCCATCGATAAGGGGGGGACTTGATCCAAGCCAATGTGATCATAGAGTCTGACCAGGCATATACCTTGGAAAAAATCAAATTTGAGTAAGATTGCATAACAAACTGCATCAAATTTGCGAGAAGTGATGCTGCGCACAGTTCAAGTTTTGGAAGAGTAATTTTCTTTAAGGGTGTAACTTTGGATTTACTTGAAATCAGCGTAGTGTGAAATGTATTGTGAGATGTTCGAAATCGCAGATATACTACAGCTGCCATTCCTTTCTCAGAACTATCTGCGAAACCATGGATTTCGCATGATAAATAGTCTGGGGGAGATATCATTCTAGGAATTTTGATATCAGATAGTAAGGCTAACTCGGATTTATAACGATTCCATTTGTCAATAACGTCTGGAGGAGGAGCTTGGTCCCAATCCAAACCGAGACACCATAGATGTTGGATGAGATGCTTTGCAGTAAATGTTATAGGAGAAAGAAATCCAATCGGATCGAATATTCTCGCAATTTCGGAGAGCATACCTCTTTTTGTGCATGCATTGTTTGTGGCTGATATGGAATACGAGAAATAATCTTGAGAGGGCAACCATTTTAGACCCAGGATTTTTACAACGGAATCTTGTGAATCAAAAGAAAATACATCTTGCTGACAATCGTCAGGAGGAAAATTTTCAAGGAGAGCAGGGTGATTTGATGACCATTTTCTCAAAGAGAAGCCACCTTTTTCAAGGAGAGCTATCAGATCAGATTGAAGCTTTTTTGCACCCTCCAGCGTGTTACTCCCTGTGACTATATCATCAAGATAAACATCACTGCGAATAACACGAGACGCATCTGGAAAATCGGATTCATCTTCAGCCAGCTGTAACAAGCACTTGATTGCAAGATATGGACTTGATGATAATCCATACGTAACAGTGGAAAGTCTGAAATCTTGCACTACATCCTGAGGGGAGAATCTCCACAGTATTCTCTGGTAATCGCGGTGAGATTCTTTAATTAAAATTTGTCTATACATCATTTTCACGTCTGAGGTGAACACATATTCGTGAAGTCGAAAGTTGAGAAGAATACTGGTGAGATCTCTCTGAAGTTTCTCCCCTGTGAGCAGAGTGTGATTGAGAGAGAAACCTTGGGGTGACTTACATGAAGCATCGAAAACGACGCGAAGTTTTGTGGTACTACTATTGGGATTAGACACAGCTAAATGTGGAATGTAATACATATTGTCGAAAGAGGAGGGTTTGTCAACAATTTCCATGTGGTTACATAAAAGATAATCTCTCATGAAATCGGAGTATTGTTGATAAAGAGAAGGATATTTCTTTAAACGATTTTCGAGTGTGTAAAAGCGTTTGAGGGCAATAGATCGAGTATCCCCAAAAAAAGGTTCTCCTTCACGAAAAGGGAGAGAGACAACAAATCTTCCGGAGGGAAGGCGGAAATGTGTTTCTTTGAAAATCTTGTCACACAGTAAATCATCAGGAGAACGAGTACTCATCCTAGGGACCTATTCCAACTCCCAAAAGCGTTTCATAGTGAGATCAAGCGGGGTATCACATAACAAACAACAGATGTGAGGTGACAGATTTTGAAGTAGGGGAAGAGACTTTCCCCATAATGATCCATCCAAAGGAAGTATCAAGAGCTACAGGGGTAGTGGAGTTTGGACCAAATTGTTTACCTCCTTGTAGGAGATATGGAAATATATCTGCACCAAGAAGCATATCGATTGGAGCTGGGATGTTGAACTGAGGATCTGCAAGTTTGAGGTTAGATAAGTGAGACCACTCATCAATATTGACAGTGACACTCGGCATGTTTGCGCAAATATGTGGAAGAACAGCGACATCTACTGTGAAAAGAGGTTCAGGCTTATTGTGAGGTTTCAAATGACAAGTAATCATTGAAGATGCATTGGAGGTAGTATGTCCTATACCACTGATGGAAAGGACAGATTTAGTTCGAGGGAGTCCGAGCTTATGAGCACTTCTCTGTGATAAAGTTTGCTTGACTCGCACTATCCAGAAGAACTCGAATTGGTTGAAAACATCCCCGATTATCTCTTACGTGTATTCGGGCTGTGGATAATAAAACTGTGAAAGATGCATCATTTGCACTAGAATGGGCGGATGTGATAGTAGCGATGAATGAGTAAGAGGTGTCTCTAGTACATCAGAGGAAATCTGAGCATTGGAAGTTACTGCGGAATTGGAGGGATTGTTGGCGGTTATCGAGGAGGTGGAACTCGAATCGCTACGAAAATGAAGATAAGTATGATGTCTATTTTGGCATACCCTGCAGCAGGATGATGAACTACAATTTTTTGATATATGAGAGCCAAGACAGTTTGTACACCATTTACGCTCTTTAACTATTTTAAATTTATCTTGAGGAGATTTCGCTAAGAAAGCTGGACACTTATAAATAGTATGATCTGATTGACAAAAAGAACATTTGTTTTGATTAACATCAGATTTTACTAGAAGGGCAGCTTTCTTGGAGATAGATGACTTATGTTGGGATGATGATGTATTGTAGCCACTTTTATTAGCTTTAGAAACAGAATCGAAAGCGGTACATTGTTTTTCTAGATAATTGAATAACTCATCATATTTAGGTATACCTGAAGAACCAAAATGAAGTTCGAAACGTTTCGAAGTTTCGGGATCCAACTTATTGATAAGTAGGTTCATAAGAACGAAATCCCAGTCTCTAACTTTGAACGATAAATTTTCCAGTGCCTGTAAATTATCGGAAAATATATCTAATAACTGTCTGAGGTGTTTTGAAGATTCTGAAGTGAGTCTAGGAGCATTATTTATTTCGTCCCAATAGTGGGTAGCGAGAAGTCTATCATTTTGGTAGCGTTTCTGAAGGTTTGCATAGGCGATAGAGTAATTAGCATCTGTGATCGGGAGATTTTTCAATAATGTCAATGGTTCTCCAGATAAGGAGGATATTAAGTAGTGGAATTTCTCGATATTGCTCATATTTATCCTACCATGAATTGAGGAATTGAATAAACCAATGAATGTTGACCAATTTTTTAGATCACCGGTAAATGTAGGTATGTTCTTCTTTGGAAGTCTGGTGTTGTCATTACTTGAACTTGCTATTGGTTGTTGAGGAGTTTTTCCAAATAACTCATAATGAATCGATTTGGTTAGATAGAATTTTTTGTCAACTTCTTGTCTGAGCAATTTTTCATTTTCTAGATCGTTATCTTCTTGAGTAGAAATAATTTTTATCAATTCATTATGATGTCGATTGAATTCCTCGTAAATATCACTGCCTTCCAAGTATCGAACTCTAAAGTACGAATGCTGAAGTTCATCGGTTTCTGCTAATTTCGCTAAATCATAAAGAACAGATATTCTATCAATTGCGGTATCTCGAAATGCACGAATTTGTTTCAACTTCGTAGTTGCGGCACTACTCATGGTGAAAAATAAATAAATCTGAGCAGTTCAGAGAATGTATTGTAGTGAAAAATTGTTTGATAACTGAAACGAGGAAAAAATACAAAATCTCTAATACGTGAAAGTATCCTAATTTTGTGTTAGCAGTGTATGAACACAACAATACTTCAATATGATAAAAAAATTAAAGAGATTTTTTGCGGTGTACTGAATATCTGAATCGAAATGATGAATAATTTATTTATAGAGGAGAATTGAGAAATGTTCTAAATAATATTGAATGTTTGAAATGAAAACTATATCTTATCAGTAAATAAGAATGAGTTTCAAAATATCGAGGAACAGCGATAGAACAAGATATAAAAAGAGGAGTAAAAAAACACCGAGAAACACTGTGACTTGGACAAAAAATAACGTTCACTGAAATGTAATGTTATCAATTGCATATATTTGAGTCATTCAACAGTAAATATTCAAGTTAGAAGGATTCAACAAATGAACCGGTTCGAAGAACCAAAAAATGTTGATGTTTGAGAGAGTTAGGGTTCTGCCAGCCGAAGAAAAAGGAAGTCAACTCATCTGGAATCCTGGACTTCTCTGGCTTCGGTAGTTTCCGCCGCTCTTTCACACGTAATGCAAATGGACTGTATTCTGGGTGTGTAATTATTGAAAAAAAGAGCACTTTGACGTGTCACGTTACTCGGGTTTTTCTCAAATTGCGATACGACTCGGAAATTGCTATTGCCAGCACGAGCTTCTCGGTGAGAATCGACCAACTCTCTCGCGGCTGGCCAGAATTATAATATACAGCGGAAGCAAAAAGTGAGGAACGAATGATTTTGTAGAGAATCTCAAATATTTCTGTTGAATGACCGAGTAGTGAGTATGAAAGTAGAGTTACATAATATATAATAATTAAATGCTTAACCTAAGAGAAAGAAAAAGAAAATAACTAAGCTAGGAAGGAACGAGGAGTAAACAATCGTTATACACACTTTTCATTCCTTAGGTGCCATTTACACCTTATCCCACCTGCTTTAGCAATTTTTCCGAGTTAGGGTCATTTTCTACATCTCTGTTTCGGTCCCAAATCCTTGATTGGCAGTTACTCCTATACCACAGAAGAAGGGAGGGTTACAGAAGCGACACAGTCCGGCGGCACCTTTGATCTTGGTGATCCCAAATAAAATGACCTTGGGTAGTTTTTCTGTCACATTTAGATGGCTTTTGCCTCCATTCAGGAAAATTTAGCCAGCTCGCTTTCGGAGGATACTACTTCTACTAGTTCTACGTCTCATATTGATTCGGTATTCCAAGTTGTTATCTGACGAATAATTATTGAATTATGTTAAGTTTAACGAAGTTTTTTCTAGAAATCGTAATAATATATGAAAAAATGTTTAGAGATAAATTAAAACTTATCAAAACATAAAAGGGAATCATCTGCGATCGTTCAAGGATCGATTGGAAATTGTCCAAATCGTTTGGTAACCTGAAGAATGAAGTTTTCTTGTCCGAAGTGCGATCGTGGCATCCACGCACGACACAATAAAATCCACCTTTTTTTTGTTCACTCATTGGAAATAATTACTAGTACAATGAAAACAACAAAACTGTCAGTTTCCTCCAATTTTTAGCAAACTTTGCTAAAGCAACGATACAACTATCATAAACACACACAAACAATAACATTCAAAATGGTTGACATTAATGACATTTGACAATAATGATATTGATTGAAAAACTACCACTTGCGCATTGGAATTTGGAACTGTTAAATGAGGAGAATGTCGCTTCTGTAACCCTCCCTTTTCTGTGCCTATACTCTATTCAAAAGAATTAAGTAGGTGGTTATTGATCATATGCTGCCTGGGTAACATTTTTGAAATTGAAGGGAAGACTAAAACAGGCGTTGTTCTTCAAATGCTCAATAGAAGTTTAAAATCAACTTTGTTTCCAGATCAAATTAAGACTAAGATGTATAAATTGACCCTAATAATTATTTTTTAATATAAAACTTGAATAGAAATGCAGAGGCGTATACAATGAATACTAATTACTAATTCCATCGAAAGTAATTGAGTAATTTTTTTTGTTTAGGTATTAACCATCAGGACTTATTGCCTACTGGCAAGTGCTGATTGAAGTTTCAATCATCTAGTTACGTTTAGATCCCTGCTTTGACAGAAATTTACATATGATATGAAATAAAAAATTTGTACGTAAACCTGCTGGTATGAACTTCGTTGTATTCGTATTGGGACACAGTGCAGAAGGTTGTTCTTGTGGATAAAAATATTGTACTGAACAAATCTGTCAAAATGTAATGAATTGTAATGACAGTTGCCAACTTAAACTCATTGTCGTGTTCTTGAACCCCCTATAGGCTAGTTTCGATTAGGCGGATAATTGACAGGCATATTTTCTGTATAGGAATTCTATTGGTTGACGTGAAATTTGTTGTTCAGATTCCCAAATCTGAACACAATCTGTTGAATTTCAATATACAAAATACAATAAAACAAGAAAAAGTACAACTCTTCAGAAACATTCTCAATAAGTCAATAATCTCAATTCTCATCCCCAATATATGCAAGTCACTTGTCACTTCTCACGTCAGATGTCAACCTTCACTCATCACTGTCAATTGTCAACAATTGACGCCTCGTCATATCCGTGTACCATAGAATTCTATTGTTGACAATTATATCATGTCTCTGTTTCTCCTATGAATTCGCCCATGATGTCATCTCATCTTATATATATTTGATAAAGAGCAGAATTCTAGGATGTATGGTTTCGATTATAAAATGTAATGATTATTGCTACATTTCGAAAAGTAAGTAATGATGTAATGATGGAAGTGAATTGTAATGGAATCATTACGATTGTAATGATCAGCACAACCCTGAAGCAAAGTACGTAGTACGTGGTAATGTATCGACTGCAGCGCGTGATGTGGACATATGGACAAATCGATCATTTTTGGGGACTGTCATATTTTCCGCAACGCTTCAGTTCAGAAGCATGAAACCACAGAACACCATAGGGGTGTTCTGTGATGAAACTTAGACAATGATATGGTTTTCTCTGAAGGATGTTCGTTTGATGAAAAAACGATAAGCCTCATGATAAACGAACCGTAAAATAATCTACTGATGAAATATTGTTTTTACAGTATCGAGGAGTGTCTTAATCATAGCTGACTTTGTTGAATTCCATAATATATATTGTATCTCTTCACTTTTTGTTTTTTCCATATTTCCAATGTAACTTTGATTTTTTTCCTAATTGTTAATACCTTTGTCGTTTTTATCACTTGCTGTAAACCCTGTGTGAAACAGTCGAATAAACAAATTCTATTCTATTCTAAAAATGCAACAAATTATATGTACAATTGGAAGTTTCCGTATAATATTGATTTTTATACCCTGCAATTCTTCCGTAATTCCAATATAAGGACACGTTGACTCGATGCGTGTGTTGCCAACCAGGTCGACATTGTTTTGAATTTGGCACGCGAAACGCAAATCGAATGTTATCTGTTTAGGTTTCAATATGGTGTTGGTGTTCAATTCCATTTTGAGTGGTTTCACAAAGATAAATATATTTTCACCATAATATCATAATCCTCCATTCTCCATAAATAATATCAATATGCTTATTTTTCATTTCAGATGTTGTGGGTGAAAGTAGCAGAGAGTGTCTGAATGAGACGTTGAGATCATCAGAAAGAAAGCAGTTGAGCAGGCGAATTTAAACACCGGTAGATTGGCTAATATATATATACGTAGTTCTTGAATGTTTTTGTTGTTCTGTTTGTTTGTTTCATTTCCAGAGAGTGGGAATTGATTGAAAACTGCAAAGCAGTATCTATCGTTCAGTTCGAAATTTACATACACACATATCAGAAAAGTTGTGTATATTTTAAGTCTATTTCAAGAATAACAGAGTGAATGCGCATATTAGAACGGCATTTGACCAGCCTAATTTACCTCATTCTTGAAATAGGATAAAATGTTCTTCGCAGATAATCGACGAGTTCAAATCTCTCATGTGAAAGTGCAATTTTTCAGTGAAGATCGATAATCCTAACACCACCATTGATATCACGTGAACTAGAAGTGCGTTTCGATAACCAAGATAAGTACCTCCAGAAGAAGAGTTAGAATTTATTGATGAAGATGACGGATACTTGATGGAAATCCATAATAACGCAATTGAAAAACAATAATTGTGGATTTTCACGAGACAGTTTACAAAACCGCTACCTGTGTTTCACTCTACCATAGCTTCTTCGGGCGTGCTATATTATTATAATACGGCTGAACAAGCAAAGATATAAAAAATAAGATTGAAACCTTTGGTAGTGGAAGGATCGAGAAAATTGATCTGAATTGTTACAAATTTCTTCTGTCAGTTTGGTGTAAGGGTAATGATCTCTACAAAAAGTTTCAAGCAAAGGTAAAGTAAAAATCACCTAAAACGTATTCTTTAATTATGGGCATAACTTTGTTTGACACTAATAACTTGGTTGCGTCGAGTTCGAGTGATATCAATTTGGTGTTTGAATAATTGATCTCTTTGACAAAAAATGGTTTCATGAGTTAGAACAATAACTCTAAGTCTAATCTCGAGGAAACATCCTTATAAGCGTTCGACATTATATAGAAAACAATATAAATTATGAAATAATATTCATTCCAAGTAGAAGGTAATGTTTTCAGCAGTAAGATATGAAGAATGTGTATGCAGCTTAAAAGTTCCAAATATTATCGCAAAGACAATCCCAAAGTTGTGAATAATAAGACACCCGTCAGTGATTTCAAATGAAAATTATATTTTAGCATGCCTTTGCGATCACATTGAGATCGAGTCTATTATTTTACTTTTCAACATATTATAATGCGATGGATATTTTGCAGCAAATCTAAGTAGAAAAGTTCCATACGTATTATTTGTCGCTGCTTAGTTTTTAATGGGTTATTCATTGAAAAATATTGATTCAGGCGACGATCTCACAAAACCGAGGGCCTCTGGCCCAAAGGTTCATAAGTCGCCCGAGAGCATACAGATCTGTTACAAAATTTCATGTCACACTAGTTCTGATTCATTATGATAATGCTAGTAAGTAGGTGTGCTTTAAAAGCATTTCAATTATAATTATACTCATATTACATTTCAAATTTATATCACATCACCGCTTTGGCGACGACCTCCACCCATGAGCACCAATTTAATATTTTAACCAGAGGGTGTATTGCTTCTCATAGTGATCAAGATATTTTTGTCGGGACAGATGGCAGGCCCATTTTAAGTTTTCCATTTTAAATTTTTTGTTGCTCATTCCTTGATAACTCTCGGTTTCTGAATGAGACATGAACAAAAAACGATATTTGACGAATTTTGTTGAACCTGTAGAGCAGCTAAGAAGGCTCTGAATATTAATGAAATGACCAATTAAAAACCCGATTTGAAATATCTAGTACCTATCCACTTAACTGATATGACTCAATAATTCGACAGCGTGAGATTTGAAGTGAAATTTTCACTAAATATAAAATGAGGCATTCCTTGAATAGTGTGCCTGTGCTTGTTTAGTTTCATTGGAATTAGATACGCACACCGAACTTTCCCAGATTTATAAGTTAATGCAGCTCAAATGCAGTTGGGGAAGGCTCTTAACAATCATCCAACACCAAGATATCAACAAAAATAAATCAAGAATCATATACAGTTTTTTCTTTTCCCAATTGAGTTTAATATTTATGCATGTGTTTTCTATGAACTACTAGAATTTGTACCAATACACGAATGGGAATATGATAAATAAAAACCTACCGAATCGATCTATCTCGGGACAGATGTGTTGTTAGCCACAAACGCAAATATTTTATCGTGAACCATATAAAAAACGAATCTTTTCATCATATATGTTGTATGGAAGAGCAACTCAATTGAATATACCGCCTCCTCATTTTCATTTTGTAGGACTACATGTATATTCACTAAAACCAATATAAAGACACATTATTATTATTATTATATCACATATTTACAATATATCTTTAAAACTAGAGAATTCATAAAGCTGATTCAGTCTCTTTGGCCTTGATTTTATCTTCTACTTCCTTGAAATGTTTTTCTGACATTTTTTCAGACTCGTCCATTACTTGTTCAACGCCTAACACTTCAGGAATATAAAACTGCATCATGTTTTGTACTCCATTTTTGAGAGTAACTACTGAACTGGGACAACTGGAGCATGCACCTTGCATCTTCAATTTTACTATACCATTTTCATAGCCCACAAAAATGATGTCACCTGCAAAAATGAATGGTATACTGGTATGAGTTTAGATAAATATAGCATATGCTAGGATAAGAGCGAAGATTTAGTTAGTGATCTATTTATAAATATTATATTAGGTTAAAGAAAATGACTTTATACTGAAAGCTACATATGTTATTGATTGAAAATGACTTGAAATTTTTAATTCACTCTCGGAATCTAACTCATCATTCATTACAGCTGAGGACAGACCTTCAGTGTTTCGAAAATAACATGAACCCAGATAGTACAAATCATTCCAAATATTTATTCTCTAAATCTTCCAAATATAAGGTTCCCCCTGAATATGACACAAATTTCCTGGATTAATAGTAACAAAATATTCTTGGAATATTATAAAAGAGTGCTGAACTAATATTTCTATCCGTGAAGACCTTCACTTTGTAACATATATCTTTATCATAAACAATATTTTGTGCCTTTATCTTACCTCCATCTTCTTGAACTGTGGGTCTGATTCTTGTATCTAATAGTTCTTTTATCATTTGTACAGTTTCATCATCATCTTCATTGATTTCTAAAATATACACAGGAACATTAAAAAATGCAATTATTAAACATTCCAGAATGTATAACAAAATATTTTATCCAGTCTACAATTGTCCAAAAGGTGGCCACCAAAAATAAAAATGTGAATTTGCTGAAATTCCTGGTTTTTTCAGAGTCAATGAGGAAAGAATTTATGATTTTTTTATTCTAAAAATCTGTAAGGTTGTCAGACTCATATTCATCATTTAGACCCAAACAAAAATAAACAAATTAGTAATTGTTTCATTCGACGCGCTTTCTGCCAATCTAAAGTTTGCTTGCAAACGACCTTCGACAGCAAGATTCACAGATATTTTTCAGTTAATCTGAAATGATCTCCACTGAGATATGTACGAAGACTTAATTATTATGAAATATCAAGTCGAAGCCAGTCATACAAAATACAATTATTGTGCAAATCAAAATATACAACGCGCTTGCACGACTACACTTTCTATGCAAGTCACGTGAAATAAGAACAGCTTCTCATGCAATTCTAGTGCTTTTTTACATGTTAAGTTGAACTCCAAAACACTTTATCAAATAATCCAAATTTGTTTCATCATTGATGCTTGTTTAGCATTGTTTTATTTTATGTATTGATTATTTTCAACTTTCATCGAAAATATTTACGGAATATGGGCAGAAGAAATAATACAAATTAATTTGCTAATTATATTCGGTGAAGTTGGCTGCACTGTCATAACACAATCTTGATCAGAGATTGTGTAAAAGATGATTCATATTTAGATCATTTTTTCATGCATCATGCATATAGGTATCTACGCAAGAACTACATCAATTTTCTCATAGCATTATTATAGCCAGATTTTGGTGTCATAGTCTAAAGTTTACTACTAAGCCTACAAATCTAGAAGGGCTGCAACAAAGAATTGTTCGGGAATGCCGATTGCTGACTCCCGATATTGAATAATGCAAGGAATGCTCCCGAAAGTCGACTTGACTGCATAATTGTATGGGACTTGGTGGAGGTAATTTCAAGCAATTAGTTTTGTTCGCATTAATATTTTTTTGATGATTTTCTTAATGAAGGTAACCACAGCGTATTTTCTGTTTTTCTTGAAAGACATCTTCAACATTTACACAGGTAATAGAGGGTTTAAATACCTGTTAAAAGATGTATCACCCGACCCCTCATACAATTGAAAAAAAATGGTAGCTGTTGACTGCAAGGGGCTGAAGTTTCGGGTAAGATTTTTATATCAAAATTAGACCCCCTAACAGGGGTCTAGTTTTCGTTGAAACACCTTGTATGTGGTATGGATGTGAGTTTACTGTCGAATTCGATACCTAGATCCTTTCTTTGATTTAAGGTGGATTCATGCAAGCCAACCTAACTTGTATTTAATTTAACTTAGTAATTTAAGAAGTTTGATGTTCGGAATCATATAGCAGCATTCATGCATTATATTTAGCAACTCATCAATTTTTTTCCGCTAACGCTCCAAAAATTTGTCAGCTGTTAAAATCAGTCGCGCATACCTTCGCTATTCGAGTGGATAAAATAGGTTAAGTTAAATACAAGTTAAGTTGGCTTGCATGAATTCACCTTTAGATGTTCTATTATGTTATCATTTACAGAATATGTGTACTGAATATAAGCGGCACATTTGCACTTCTGGGAATTAGTGGTGATTTATTTGTGGTGCATCATTTGTGAGGTGTTGCTAGATCATTTTGATGCAGACTACAGTCTTTCTTTGTAGATATTTCTTTGAATACTTTCAAGTCATCATGAGACACTAACGAAAAAAATCTTCGCGTATTAGTTGAGGCGCGTCTGTAATCTCGTGGCAATTTTACTGATGATTTTATGGGACATTTTTTTTTATATCCGTTTCTACTTCAGGATGAATAATTTCCATGGTGATACCTCGAAAAGTGTGTCAGAGAGTTTTGGTGACGTTTTCAAAATGGCGGAGGTTCAAAATCAATAAATATCTATTTTCTTGGTTATTTATGAATGAATTTCGGATTTCAAATGCTGTTTTCAAAGCTGATATTCAGTTTGAAGAAGTGTCATTACTGATTTCCCGATATAAAAGTCCATTCCCAAAATTGAACAGCTATGAAACATAAAAAAAAATCCTTTAAAAATAAAAATTCTTTCATTATGAATTCTTGAAAAAGATAATGAGTGAAATAATATACTCATATTCACATAGCACAATCTGGATTTCAACTCAGCTCATCTGGTTCATCTTCACTGTCCGAGTTCACTGCTTCTTCAGCGATCATCACTTCGTTGTCGCAGAAATCAGAATTACCGCCACACACACATTTCCGTACATGGAAGCTGATTAGCCAAACATTTGCATGGCGGACTGCACCTGTTTTTAACACATGAGCATCTCACAAGTTGTAAAATTAATTCTGGTGCACATGGCATTGTGCACAGAACAGGAACTATATGTTCATTTTCCAAAGTCCACCCATTTCCAACGGGAGATGGTAGATTTGGTCGCGCCTTTTCATCTTGGCTCCAAACCATGAGTTAATTGAATGGATCGATCCGTTGGCGTCGCTGGTATAATTGGGAGGACACATATTTTAGTAGTCTGCTTGGGAACATCATAAAAAATCGCGTTAAACTCTGACCACGTTGGAAACAATGTATGGTGTGAATCATCGCTTTTTTCATGTGAGGAATAGTCAACCGCTGTAGATTTACCAAGTCACCATGCTAAATCCATGATTCTACTTTCTGAACTGGAAGTAGTCGACATTTCGTCGATATCAGAAACTATGAAAACCTTACTTTTTGGGTTTGAAATTTTTGGATCACTATATGAAATGAAATTGAACATGTAAGAAGGAACCTCACTGAGGGTGCGATTGTGCAAGCTATCTTCAGTTAAAATTAGACCTTCTGTTGTATCGGTGTCATGATGTACCTTTTCCATCAGGCGTATCCTCAAGGAAATCCAAATTGTCTGCAGCACAATACAAAAACCTGCCTTTGACAAGGGTACTTGGCACGTATAACCCACCATTACATTCCGTACGGTGTAAAATTTCATTTGCTATCGCAGTTTCAAGTATTAGAACTCTACTATATTCTATTGACGTTCCCAAACCATGCATAAGTTGCACTAAAAATTTACTACGAGTCTTATAGTGGATGGTTAGACCTTAGACCCAACGCAACTTGAAGAGGTAGATCACGAGTGTGTGTTCGTTTCAATGACACACTGTTGATACCTGTCTGTCTGTGAGGCACTCATATATGAGTGTTTGAGATAAAGTAGCAGCTTTCATGTGTAATTTTTCTTCATTCTCTAGCAGATTATTGAAGAACTTTCTTTTTCCACCTAGAAACCACTCAAAAAATGAAATAATCTCAGTAGGTATCGCTTTATTCATTTCATCTGCGCCAACGGTGCCTGAAAATCACCATTTTGGCTCTGCAAGAATGGCTTTTCTCAACAATTAAGAAGCATCATAGAGGACTTTCATATTGGTATATGTGCAAGAGGCTTCTTCAGCTTTCGAAAGAACATCATCATAACAGATTTTAGAAAAATACGCTGTGATTGGTTTTTACACCGTGGGTTGCTGAATACTACTTCCATTTGGAAAAGCTCATTGACAATAAGTGACTCCAGAGACTTTCTAGACAACATATTCTCTTTTTCAACCCCTTCTCAGCATCTGCCATTGTTACAATCTTGCCTTCTAATAAAACATCAGTCAAGCAGTCGATAAATTCTATTTGACATGCATTTTTGAGAATGTTTCTGGATGATCCGGTGCATTCATCTGAATTTCGCAAAACATTATGGAAATTTTTGGTGGTATACTATGTTATATGCATGACCATCTTTAGGGTCAATACAACCACTCAGCGTCAATTTCCATTGAGGATTGTTTTGTAGCTGAACAGCAGCGTGAACCTTCTGACCCACAGCGTCAGTAGAAATAGAATGCAGTGGGTGTCAGGGAGTTTTCGGTTTTTCGCAAAAAAAACAATTATTTTTGTCTAACTGTGGAACGTTCATTCGTGATCTCGTGGTAGGGGGTTCATTTCTACTTGAAGAAAATCCACCAATGGAACCTTCCCTTGACACATTCTGTATCTTCTAAAGACGAACTTTATGCGTATAGTTTTTGTAACAGGAGAGATGCCACTTCGCTCCATTTTTATTTTTGTCAATAAAAGGTCTTTCCAAGTGTTCTATAATGTTCGAATAATCCTTGTCTTCATATTGGTGCAATATTTTCAGTGCATTCAGCAATATCCGAAAACTCTTACTTTTTTCAACTAATGGTTCTTTCTTCAAAGTTTGGCATAATATACACAACTTGAAGTCTATATTACTACTGCGATTGAGTTTTGATCCTGAGGAATGTTCTATTCGAATAACAGCCTCCATAACTCAGCCTGTAATAGGAATACTAATCTAGTTCACAGAATATACTAAATAGGATAGAACCTTGAGCCATTTGAAAAATTTTTATCGTACGCCAATGTAATTGATATTTTGAGACTAAATAAATGTCTGGCCGAAGGAAAGCAATGATCTGAAAATATTTCAATTCCATTGTAGGTACAATAATAAGTCAATCAACATAACAATATATGTGGAAATGAATTAGTACCTGGTAACTATCCGCAACTTTTTCCTTAAGTATATCCCGAAAAAGGTGATAAGAAAAGGAAAAAAATAGGACATTCACACCCTTCAATATATTTTCGAATACTGAGACACATCTAATCGATACGATCGTATGGTAACGGAAAATAATATTTTCATGTCGAGACTTGTCTGAAACGGCTCCGTTGAAATTCATATTTGAAATATTATTCAAAAAAAGTGGAAGTAAACCTTTTATATTGCCTCTCGTGTAGAACTGACATGATACATTTCAATGAGTTTGTTAAATTGAAATTCGTGTATAAATAAAAGAGATATTACTGATTATTATTTTCATCTCTCGCCATTTTGATTACGTCACCAAAACCGTATGCCACACTTCCGAGGGTATCACCATGAATATTATTCATTCATTGGATGAAAATGACCAGAAAAATTATATCCCATAATATCTTCATGAATACTGCCACGGAGACCCGTTTACATACGAGACGCTCCTCAACTATATGTAGTTTATAAAGAAGCCGTTCTTGTGAAGATCCTTTCTTATATTTTTTAGTTCCTCATCGAGGCTTTCTTTGGTACAACCGGTTTCAATAGATTAACTATATGGAAGTTCAAACCAATACCAATCAGCAAGGGACATTGTCAGCCACATTCAAGCAAATGATAAAACAGTGTTGGTGTTCTTTCAAAATATTTCTGACTGATGGAAAAATACCGAATAGATACACACATTTCGAAGGCCTTTGCAATATTCCAAATGAGAGTTATTGGTCTACAGTTGGTATGTTGATTGGTTTTCCTGATTTCAAAATAGTAGGGATAATATGCAAGATTTTCCAATGTCTCGGAAATATATTGTTTGTATCAGTGTGGAATATTAGGCTGCACAGTCTTTTACGAAGAACCTAATAATTCTGTCATAGCTACTCATGAGTTATGGGTTTAGCTTCTTCAAACTTGCAAGTACTTCTTCTTACAAGAAGTATTTTATTAACAGCAATGGGTTTGAGTTGTTATGAACAATATTGGAAGGAAAATGCATAGATTGTTGAGTCACAAAAAAATACTATCTATGTGATCTAAATGTCAGATCGTCGAAATTTGAATGATGTACTTGGTATTTATATTCAACATATTAAATCAGATAACAAATGTACCTGAAATCCTTGGTGTGATCCACCTTTATTTTCAAGAGGTAGTCTGAGGCTGAATTCAGACAGATCCAAAATTCGATCGTACGACGATCTGATAGCTTTCTGATTGGTCTAAATTCAAATTTAGACCAATCAGAAAGCTATCTGATCGTCGTACGATCGGATTTCGTAGCTGTCTGAAGTCTGAATCCAGCCTAAGAAATTGCAATAGGGTGTTGGGTGTTTTATGTAGACACCCGTTCAGAGTCTCCACTCAAACACTGCCTTAGGCAAGTTAATGAGCTGATCGAAAGTCATCAAAGCCTTGATTTCTTTTACTGTGATGAAAGAGAAATAAGGCAGTAGTTTTAAAAAATTCACCGTACATACTATATACTATTTTTATTAATGCTTTGTCCATATTTTAGGTGTTTACTTACTCAGTGCATTTTAAAATTATATATATTTTATGTATTATTTTATTGGCTGTATACATATAAGTGGGTGTAAACCTTTTTGGCATGCAGTTTGAATAAAATCTATCTATAGTGTCAAAACCTTCTTCAGTTGTTGAGATCAATTTATTTATACCATCTAAGGTATAATAATTATAATTCTGAGTCCATTATTGAGATATATCGAGCAAATCAAAAGAATCAAGAACTCCACCAACCTCTTTTTTAAAAGCTTTACTGAATACTTTGTCAGTGCCGAATCCTAACATATGCCATGCTAACTAATGCCTGGTTCATTGACCACACATTTACCTAATGAAAGTTCTAGCAATGCTGAAAATTTCAAAATATTTTAATGAAAGTGTCATGCACTAACACTACTTTTGATTAGCATTGTGGCAACTAACTTGAAGTAGAAGATAAATGAGAAGCTTGATTGAAAGTGAAAGTTTGGTCTATGAACCATTAGTGTTTTGTTTGGACTGAGTAACCCTTCGATAAAATTATTTATTATTTTACTATCAGAATTGTGCATTGCATTACACCAGATTTGCATAATGTATGACAAAATTATTCTCAGCCACAACTCACTCCTCGATTAGATGGTATTAAATAATGCTCTTGGACAGTTGGTTGTTTCTTCAAAAATATCATTACCAGAAAATCATATGATTGAGCTTCTATTAAGATTCAATGAATGTACATATATATGTATATATATATATATATATATATATACATATATATATATATATATATATATATATATATATATATATATATATATATATATATATATATATATATATATATATATATATATGTATATGCCGACATACTCACGAGTATCTTGGTTCGGAGAGGCCTCATTCAATACTGGCAGACCACTTGCAAAAAAGTCCATTATTGTTGCAAAAATTTCAGGCTTCAAAATCTTCCAGTCAACATCGTCATCAGATTTAGTGACTGTTATGAAATCTGGGCCAAGAAATATACTTTTCACACCTTCAATTCTAAAAAGTAGTTTTCCTAGTGGAGAACAGTAGGCAGCTTGTCCTGATGGGAAATCGATAGTTTGTCCTGCCTCCAAAACTTGTACGCCTGGTAAGAATTTGAGACTATTTGGGTTTGGGGTTTCTTGAGTTTGAACAAACATATTCAATGTTGTTGAAAGTGATACATTTCTGTGAGGGTTAAATATTCGATTATGGGGATGACATAGTCTATCTCTGGAAAAAAATTTGGCGTAGGTTTCTTCTAGACAAATCTGTGAAGTAAAGTTACCTTCCAATTTGTTTCGATTCATTAATTGTATTTTTCATGAGAGAATACCCTAATTTGAGTGAATTACGCCACATTTTGAATTAAACAATTCAAATTGTAACTGAGAGGTTATATTATTATCTCACTTCTGACTTGTTTTGACTTTTGATTTTTTGTACAGTCAGGTCAGTCAGAGCGTCAGAGGAAACATGACCAAAAAAAATAATTCAATGATACCAACCAACTAATCGAAAATATTCTCTTTTAAAGCGGATTCTCAAAGATCCTTTTCATGGAGCAGTAGAATTCTTACTGCAAGTGCAGTAAAATGCAAGTGCGCATGCTCCGTAGAGATTTTGCTGCAAATGCAGTAAAAACTTCACTGCTCCATGAAAAGGGGTTGAAAGCAGTGGAATTTGTGATTTTCATGTCATTTATTCTATTTTATATTTATTGGTATTTGATTATCATTTCCAGAAACTATATCAAAAACCCAATTATATTGTTTGGCTGAGAGCCGATTAGTAGATTCCCAATCAGGTCTATTCTGCAGTGGTCTATTGATTCTTGAATATCATTAGATCATTGAAAAATATTCGGGAATGAGACCAATAATACAATTTTGGTGCAAATCAAAATTTTTCAATTGATAATTGTTACTCGAAGATACTTCAGAAATCTTTATGGTGTATATTTATATTCTTCTATAACAGTTGTCAATTATTTTCAATAATCATTGCAATATTCAATATTGATAATTATTCAAAAGATTCACCAGATAATAGACCTGAAAATAATGATATGGAAAATCGACATAATTAGTGTAGAATTGGATGAACTGAATTGTTTATCTCAGTGGAGTTCTATTTCATTATACTAGACTAAATCGCTATTCAATCCATAGCGATGTTTGTATAGTACCTTGAAGTACTACCTTCCAAGCTTATAAGTGTTTTCGTTTAAATGAAATTGTATAAAATTTATTTTATTCATAACAAAACAATATATTTTGTTCAATAAGAAATAATAACATCCTGATTCTATTAAAGGTGCTAATCTTAGACTTTTTGTTTCGAATAACACTTTTGTCCGCGCAAAATCCTCACAAACGTCCTATTAATCCACGGTTATTCCGCAGCTATGAACATGCTCACAAATGGAGTAATTAGTCTAGCTTAACCTCACCAAACAAAACAGTATCCACACTTTGAATTGAAATACCTACCCTCTAAAAAAACAAATCTGAACAATATTCCAAACTGTGTAGAATATAAAAACCAATTGAAACAACAAACTTAAATAAAACGACAAAAGTTTAACTAATGCACATGCCTATGCACAATCGACCCCATAGATATTCAAAATGGCTACTAAATTAACGAAATATCATTCGCTTTGCTGCTTTGAAGTTGAAAAATTTTAACTTCTGAAGGTCACTACTCGAGCAGTGAAATCTGTCAAAAGCTACTGTACTTGCAGTGGTTAAGGGCCATGAAAATACACCTTCATGCATCCAAATTTTCTGATGTTTCTCCAGAATAGACGAGTTCCTCACAAGTTGCCAACTTACAAAATTCTTCAAAAAGGTCTGCCTCTCCAATTTTCATTATTTTAAGATAGTTGTGTAGAGAATCAAAAATTATATAGGGTAGATTGTTTACTTTGAGTCAGAAAGCCTTTATTAAGTTTTTATATCACTTATGTCAATCATAGATTTTTTGTCTAAAAATAGGAACTGTTGGTAACGCAATTCCATGATTTTCATTCATTTTCATTCATTTTCATTCATTTTCATTTTCCGTAACTGGCGATTGATTCAAAACACAAAGCACATATATATAGAGGAAACTCTTAAATGAGCGCTCTAGAAATGCATTTTAGTTCACGGAACTGATCCACGTAGCGCTGGTGCACGGATTGAAACATATTGTTGCCAAAAGATGGCAGAAGAAAATTATCGTTTGACGTTTGAATTTGGCAATGACAACGCTATATTTAATTCTTCGTATAAGAATTATTGAAGTGCTAATTGTTTTAATATGGAGATCGGAATCAGAAGTTCCCATCCAAAAAAAATGTTGTGTGCCAAAGTGTGAGGATTGGTTTAGTAAACGCCATCGATTTCCTAGACCAGATAAGGAACCAGTATTGTTTAAAACGTGGATGCATAAAGTGAAGAAGCCATTGTTCTCAAATAAAAGTCATGCACAAATTCACAAGAATTATCTTGTTTGTGATATTCACTTCAAAGATGAGTTCAAAGTGGTAAGCCATAAATAACATCAAGAACATTGATTTCAATCCGATCAACTGTAAAATCCATAGTTCTTCTAGCAAAAATGCGTGTAAATTAATTACCAGGTGTTCTCTCTTTTTCTGGTGTAAGAAAATCAACAGGACTGAAAGGAACTGATTCAAAATTTAATAATTTTTTGAGACGAACTCGATCAAACCCTGTTGAACCAATGAAAATGATAGCACACAAGAAGTTTTCAAATAACTGTAAAAAGAAAAGATGACTGATTTCTTTTTCATTACATTGAACCCTTTCATTTTCATACCTCTCCGGTAAATGTTAATGATTGTATTCCTATGCATCTGTTCTTGTGTTTTTGTTTCTGTAATTAAAACTTATATATTGTACTTTGTTCATTATTGACTTACTATACTCACAAAAAAGAAGGAAAAGTCCCTCTAAAACAACTACGCCCTTACCTATTTGGCATGACTGGCACTGAGTTGTCGACTAATGCATTCAAAATGTAGTCGTGTTTTATCCATGATATGTTAATGAGTTAATTGAAGAGAAAAGGCAACTTTTGAAATGAAGGATGAAATTGCAACCTTCGGTGTAAAAGTTGAAACTTTTTTCAGAGATTAATTACCCTACCAACAAACTGATATTATTTGCACTTGAAGCGCGTTCCGCTAACAAGGTTTGCATGTTCAGGAGAAGGAAATTGATATTCGTATCTCCCTATCAATTTTTTCTGAACATGCTAACCTTGTTAGCGGAACGCGCTTCAAGTGCAAATAATATCAGTTTGTTGGTAGGGTAATTAATCTCTGAAAAAAGTTTTAACTTTCAACATATTGCCACGCTTTTATAGTTTTTGTTGTCAAAAGATGTCGCTACTGAAGCCTCATATTATCTCAACCGTCAATTGTTTGTCCGGCTCCAACAAGTTTGCCATCTGTTGGCAACAATATGTTTCAACCGTGCACCAGCGCTGCATGGATCAGTACCGTAAACTAAAATGCATTTCCAGAGCGTCTAATGGCAGATACCCTTCTATATATCTATAAAACCTAAGTAGATGGAGGCTTCAAGATCAATCATAATAATGAGTCGTCTTATTTCAGGAATTATGAACTATAAAATGGGGGTTCAGACCTCAAGAGTGTTAGATATGTATCGATGAAAATAGAGATTGGAAATAAGCGATTTTTCATGTTTGTGTCTCAACAAAGTTCTTCTCGGAAGACATTGTTGAAAATATAAGCTATGGCTATTGATCTTTAGGATGCTGAATAAGAAGAGTTATCTACTAATTATTTTTCTATTAATTTTTGCCAATGAACCTGCTAGTATAAAAACATGTTTTTTTATATATTATATTTAGAACCCTGCTTTTTCTCTCTAACACAGACCCTTGGTGTGCAGTACGCAGATCTCCCAGTGGTCATGGTTATTTCTGTGTACTGTAGTCTTATAATACAAATCTCACACATCTTAATTATTAAGATGAATGTGAATACACTTTGTCTTGATTAAATAGTTGGCATAGTAACTTCATAATCTTCTTTCGCCTATATCTTGAGGTGAAATTTTCTTTCTGCCTTTCTAAGAGTATGTACCACTCCAACAATCTTTGCATCATAAAAATTTTGAATTGTTGCAGATAAACTTCCCCTGCTTGTCATTTCGAACACCTTAATTTAAGGCCATTAGAAATTGGTATTAGGTAGGGATATGTTTACTGTCTGCAGTCCCAGTCGACTTCCATGCTGAACACTGAATGGTAATACATTAATGGTGAAAATCTCTGCTTCATTTTCCCTTTTCAAAAAGACAAGCATATCTCATTCTCTCATTTCACCTTTTCCACAACCATTAATCATACAATTTTGATAGCTCCAAGAATAAAATGTAGAGCCTGTTCAATCATCTTTTCTGTAGCATTGTATAAACCCGGATTCCTTTCGAACAGTTTCATAGTTTTTCTTCTCGTCCCACAGGAATCACGTTCATTATACAAAAGGATTTTTTTCAAGTGGTTATTACATGAACAGCATCCATCAACATTTCTCTAGCTCTTGCACAAGTAGGTACAACAAACAATGCAGTGTATTAATTCCAAAGATTTAGCAATGTTGATATGTTCTTTATTGGTGAAAGGAATGCCTTGTCGTGTCTGAATGTTAAAATACTCATAATATCTTAAAACAACCTCGTCTCATACCTAAAAACACATTAGGTATTGTAAAGAAAACAATAATTCAATCTACCTACGTACAACCTACATTCTCATTCAACAAGAGCATCATATAAACAATATGCATGACGAATGTGGATAATCAGGGAAAATTCGTAAACATTCAAGCACAAATTACTTAATATTGCAAAAAAAAATAAACACAAAAATATCAGGTTATGTTACAAGAAGCACCATCAAATGCCATCAATTGCAGCTTTCTTTTTTGGGGAGTTTCAAGCCCCGGGGCAGCTAATTTTAGCTTTACCATTGGTTGAAAAATGACATGTGTCAAATTCCACCAATAGTTGAGCTGGAATTAAGAGCCCCGGGGCTTGAAACACTCAAAAAGAAAGCAGCAGTTTTTGTCATGGAATTGCGTTACCAACAGTTCCTATTTTTAGACAAAAAATCTATGATTGACATAAGTGATATAAAAACTTTATAAAGGCTTTCTGACTCAAAGTAAACGAACCAGCGTATATAATTTTTTATTCTCTACACAACTATCTTAAAATAATCAAAATTGGAGAGGCAGACCTTTTCGACGAATTTTATAAGTTGGTAACTTGTGAGGAACTCGTCTATTCCGTCAGTTTTCAAAAATAGACAAGGTCAATATATATTTCATTTAGCTACTAAAACTACAACTTTTTTATCTCCATCTCTTTTCTTCTATCTTGCTCTGTTTTTGAGAAGAAAAAAAATCAAAAACACTATTATTGCATGTGCTCGGAACAACCGTATTGAAATTGTTTTCACAGGATATTGATAAAAAATCCTAAAGACCAAGGAGATGAAAAATAATATGTTGTTAAAATCTGGTGAGAGTTTTAATGAATATTTAGCTGAAAAAGTATATCATTTTTACGTTGTTTCATCGAAAATTCTCAAAAAATTCGAAAGATGACTTCCGTGCTATGTCATTTGATCAACCATGAATTAAAGGCTTGTTATTGCATGTCCATGCTAGTACATTCAGGTTGTTAATGGCTTGCTAGTTTTATTTTGTTGAACCAAGCAGGACATGCATTGAAATTATTTTTACATTTTTCCTCAAAAAAAAAGGCGAGAATGAAAAATTTGTAGTTTCAATAGCTCAATATAAAAAAAAAACAAAAATTGGAAACTACCAGTGGCCCACATATTTTTGGTCAAAAATATTGATTGAGTTATCTTCCGAGGCCGGTTTCACAATTTCACAATGCCATATATTTTTCCCTCGGGAAATAATGGCGAGGGATTAATAGTCCTCATTTGTGTTTCTATATATCAGAAAATGTTTCAAATTGAATATTGTGATAAATAGTTGGTCGTAATTAGAGTATACTACTCGCAATAGACGGCGGGCATGTGACGTCACAAGACAACTGTCAATCAGCCTGCTGGACAAACAAACCGTACTTCCATAAGCAACAATGGTAATTTAATGAGATTATGATCGTAATTATGAAGAAATTACGGGTTTACCATAATTTTCGGTATACCCTTAGTGTACCTGACATATATAAATGTCTATCTATTGCAATCTATATTCATTATTCTTCCTGCTTGCAAGGAAATTGTACGTGAAATGGCTGATAGAAGTGGTTTTTTCAACACCTTGTCTATGGATATCCAGAAGAGATATTTAGAGAAACTGATGGATGTGATCCTTATTTATTGAAATTTGGGGATTGTAGTAATGCTGTGCAGAAACTTTCCTAAAGTTTCATGACATGTTGTATGACATTATTAGCTATTTTGTATATGAGAGTGCATGCATAGAAGACTCCAAAGGCTATAAAAGTTTGGATTCATGCAATATGTTTATATCTAAATGGATTAGAAGGATTGGAGTGAAGCTTGTGAAAAGAATACTGAAAATGTACTTTAATAATAATAATAATAATTTTGAAAGAACAGATTTAGGGCATGTTATAAAAGGCTCTACAAAATTATAAACCACAAACATCTTTTCATATGGCAATCCTGTATAAAAAAGGCATTTAGATGAGTTATGCTTTAAACTTTCCAATGTGAATGATTAAGTCTGCAAAGTTTCCCGGAGATGATGGATTTCACGATAACAATTCTGCAACTCGAAATCAATATCGGGACATAGGTATTCACCAGAGTTTTGTGCATGTTCCACTTCTTCAACTGGTTAATTTATATCATTCAGAGTTTGATTTTGCTCATCAATAATATTCAAGTTTTGATAAGCTGTATCATTCACACAAAGGATCATCATCAATTTTATCCATACCAACTGGAATATTTTCGATCTCATTTTCATCATGCTGCTCCCTACGATACAATCTCTGAATACTTTGAACTGCATTGATATTTGTTTTGTATCCAAGTAATTGATTCACTACCCAGTCCATATTGTCAACATCTTTGAGTGCACTTGGCTTGCCTGAAATGAAAAAATGAAATAAAATTATGTTGCCTATGTTTCCTAGATTCTTTGAAAATATCTCCTACAAAATGTTTTGAACACACCGTTGCCCATTTCAACTTATAAGAAGTTAAATCTGCTCTTCTAGTTGCCTGAATCCACAATTCACATATCTTTTCAGCAAGAGGATTAATCTTTTTTTCTATTGTCGAAAATAGAAGGGAATCGATGGAATGAAACATTATGTCTGCCGCTATTACTTCCACATTTCACAATCGCACAAAATTGAGCCTTTATCGAGAAAAAAGATTTTAAAATATGACATAAACAAACACTTAGCATAGGTAAATCAGGTTTGTTTGTCCAGCAGGCTGGATTGACAACTGTCATTTACTGTCGTCTGTCAGATATGCCCGCGGTGTATAATGACCATTATTCTCGCGGACGCCAACGCGGCTCGATTGGTAAAAATTCCTCGAGAATAATAGAGCCTATCGTAATAGACATGGTATAATCTACTCTAATACATGCCTGTTACTACAGAGGGTGAAGCCAAGTGGATGAAAACAATGTAAAACACATTATTTTGTAGGGTGCTGAAGAAATCCAGTTCATGAGAGCATAAGATAGGTACTCTGATTTTTTTCTCACTGAAATAATATTTGGTGTTTTTCAAATCTATTTTTTTCATGAACTTTGAAACTATACTACGAAGGCAAAATCTAGTGAATCTCTCTGTTATGATAGTTCTAAATTATCTGTTAATCATACGACCTTTGTATATTACGACGATCCGACAGGTTAAATTCAAATTTAGACCAATCAGAAAGCTGCCGTATCGTCGTACCTTTGTCGTACCACCGGATTTTGGAATCTGTCTGAATTCAACCTATGTCAGAAACCGCGTCCCGTAATTATTAAATTTTTGATTTACGGGACGCCAAATTTGTAACCAGGTTAACCAAACCGATTTACGGAACATATCCCCAGTAATATATAGAGTGATCTTAGGTTGATAGAGTACTATAAAAGCAACCAAGAGGTTGTTGGGCTCGTTGAAGATCTCTTCCTCTGGTTGGAATACCTGAGGGTTCGGCAAAATTTCCGGTCGGGGGAAGTGTGCTTAACGGCGTCGGTGATTGGCCTTGGTAGAGGAAATAGGCCGACGTTAAATAAAGAAATGAAAAAAAAAACAGCGAGGTTGCCAATGCTGTGTGTGCCGTTTGGATGGTACGATTTTTGCTCCACACTCCACAAATCTACACCGTGTTGGCCACACTGGCTTTTTAATATGTAAGAAGAAGAAGAAATAGCAAAAAGGAAGAAGTAGATCGATATTATGTTTTGGTAGAACTGAACTTGTCATAATTTATATCATAATTTGAAGTAAAAAGAGTTGATAAATATTGAATATATCGACATAGATAGACTTATACCCTCACAAATCACATCAAATAAGACAAGCCAAAATGAGTGATGAATTGCAAAACTATCAACTTCAGCTGCAACAAGTGGAGGCTGCCCTTCTTACTGATCCAAATAATCAAGAACTTCAAAAGCTCAAAATTGATTTGAATGAAGTTATCGAGCTTACTTTAGACCTGAAAAATAAAGCTGAGGAAGCTGCTAATCAACCAGAGTACACAGAACCAGTGGGAGTTGCAGAGGAAGATGAAATTACAAAATCTCTTCTTGCTGTTGAAGAGTTCGTTGCTAGAAATAGAGCCAAGAAAATGTGGAGGCTCGGTGACACATGCATGGCCAAGTGGAGTGATAATGGACAATATTATGAAGCCAGGATAGATGCTATAAATCCGGATGGACAGGTAAATGTAACATTTGAAGCTTTTAAGAATAGAGGTGTTACTACTCTTTCGGAACTTCGTGAATTCACAGGGCAGAAACGAGTACTTTCAGAATCAGAAAAGATGAAGAAAGCAAAATTGCACAACAAGGAGTATTTGAAGAAGAAAAAGCTTAAGAAACAGCAGAGGTTCAAAGAGTTGGAGGAGGAAAGAGAAGGAGAGAAGAAAAAATGGCTTGCTTTTGCAAATAAAGCTATCAAAAATAAAAAAACCGGACTGAAAACGAAAAGTATATTTGCATCTCCCGAGTCAGTAAATGGTAGAGTGGGAATTGGAACTTGTGGAATTAGTGGTAAACCTATGACAGAATTTACGACTGCTGAAAAGAGGAGAAAAGGTGTATAAGACTAAAATAAAATGAAAGATATCAGTAAAATATAATGTTTTTTTTAATCATTATTTCATGTAGCTAGCATATTAAATGTCAAAATATAATTTTGGAAAGAAGCATAGGAAGCATTTTCTGATTCTCGAATGTAGGATTGTCAGAAAACATTTTTTCAATTAGAGTATAACATTCTTCACTTTCGAAAAGTGAACACACAATGGAAAACCTGGTTTCAAATTCAATTTCTGCTCTATAAAAAACCTGTAGGAGAGGAGTTGTTGCTATATATTCTATAGAGAATATGTCAACTTTTTTTTATTGGGGTGATTAATCAGCTGAACGGGTTTGAAGTTTGTTTCAATTCCATTGTTCTTCCAATATCCATCGTTAAGAACCATGTGAAATTGATGATGAAGGAGTTCAAAATGACTTTGAGGCCCTCAATATCGAAATATTAAAAGACAAAACATGTATACTCGCAGAAACTATTGAAGGTAATTGCCTAATCATTCAGGAGAAAAATAAATCTTAATTTGAAGGAAATTATGTGTTTTTATACTCAAATATGTTTTATGAAGGAACTAAAATGGATACTCTCAAAAAAAAATGAAAGCAGGATTGGAAAACTCAAAATCACAAAGTACAAACTTAAATAATCATTCAGAGGTGACAAATAACAATGCTTTTTTGAATCAGAAATGCCATCATCAGACATTTATTTCTGAACCAAAAGTAGAACAAACATCTACATAAAGTAAAAGATTCAGAAAATAACATAAATCAAAACAAATTGGGTTAAGGAATTAATTCACTCGAACAAATGACCAATGGAAATATTATTTATTTATCTTACAAGTTCACTCCCATTTGAAACTTACATTGACAATCTACAATAAAATATACATTACCTTAGGTTTATATCACGATAACTTACATATAATAATATTAAAGAATAGCATAGAGTGAGAGGCCACATAAATTGACAATTTATACACATTTACTTGAGACTATTCTTAAATTTGCTTAGAGATATACCTCTAGCCTCTAGATTTCTTTCATTCATAAGTCGAAGTGTACGATCAATAGGGTTATTTAAGCATTAATTTGTAGAGTGAAACCTTATGTGAAACAAATCGCTTTCTCTTAGTTTTTTGTTTGGAACATGGAACTTTATATTTTCTAGGGTTTCAGGAACAATAATTAAGCCATTCAGTAGCTTGAATATGGAAATTAGATGAAAGTTTTCTCTCCTTCAAATTAACAGATTAAGATCAAGGATCTAAAATGTTGGTATAATCATGGTCAATAATAGGTATACCAATTCTGTGAGCACAGGATCTCAAGACTTTATTTTGAACTCTTTCAACAGTAACATTGTGATTGTCATAAAATGGAGACCATATCATTAAGCCGTAGTCTAGTATCGAAACTACTAGAGTTTGGTAAACTATCCTTAAGACTTGAAGAGATAAATGTTTGCCGTGTCGTAGAATGAATCCGAGGCATTTTGCCGCCTCTACTACTTACTATATATGGTTCAAATGGTCAAAAAATTGGAGCTGTTCATCAAAAAAAAAACACCAAGATCCTTCACAGAGGAAGCATACTCCAATTAATGGCCATTAACTAAATAAGTACTGTCAAATTTTCTATTTCTTTTGTAAAAACTTGGGTTCGGTTAGTAAAGAAACTTTTGAACCATCTTACAGCTGACTCAGAGAACCCAAACAGCTTCAGTTTTTTCAGTAAAATATTGTGATCTACCCGATCGAAAGCTTCAGAAAAGTCAGAATACAGTGAACCCATTTGCCCTTTACTTTCTGAGACATTCAATATTTGCTTCCACGAGGCAGGAAATGAGCTTGAATCTGATGAAAACTTGAAAATTAAAAATATAGGATATGTCAAGGTTCAAGGTGCAAATACATCTTTTGAAGAAAAACTCGGGAAAGCCATCTGGTCCAATATTCAATTTGTCTTTGAGATTAAAAATTTTATTGAAAATGTCTTCCATTGACACATATAACTCTGGTATATCATAGTGAACTAATTCCGAAAGATCATGATCATCTTCTTCAGGAGAAGAATAAACCGTGGAAAAAAGTTTGCAAAACAGTCTGCATACTGCTTACTGTTAGTTCCAACATCATATTTCACTTCGTCTGGCAGTTCGTCTGAAGAACTTTTATAATTAAATATTTCCAGAAAGACTAAGGATTGGTATATTTGAATTGATTGAGCTGGTTCACATAATTACTGAAGCAATACTAAGATAAGTTCTTACATGTTCTTCTAAGTTCCGAAAAAACTATAGTCTTGATGATGACGAGAATTCAAGTATGTTTTGTGGGCAATGTTTTCCTCTTTTATGAAGTATCTTAAATCTACATATTGAGCCATTTAGGATATTTAGAAGTTTTGAACTTTTTTCGTGGGACAAATAATGATAAAGACATATTTAAAATATGGTAGAAAGACTCCAATGCTTCATTTACATTAGATAAATTTAAACGGCTTTCCCAATTTATTTTTCCAAAATAATTATTCGGACCGTCGTAATCAGCCATTTCTAAAATCATTGTAAAATTCACTATATTCCAGAGATTTTGAGGAGGGAGGAACGGAAATTTCAATGTGTACCCAATATGGTGGTAGCTGTTTACTAACTATAATATCTGAAGCTGAGTGGAATTTTTATCTCCGAGTCCAAAATGTCACTGGATAGCCAGCTCTCTACTACTACCAAAATGTCATAATCAGAGCTTACTGCATTTGAAAGCTCCTGGATTTTAGTACGTATTCCACCCACGCAACGGTTTGATAGTAGACTCGTAATGGGGGTATTTTTAATTTAGTTGGATTATTATTAGAGGCAGAAAACGGAGATAATAATAAAATAAAAATTCGAGCAAATATTGCCCCATCAGTTTGCTGCAGAAGTGAAGAAGCTCAGAAGACAAAAAATAAAAATTCCAAAGGGTATCCTGGGTTTTCAATGTCAAAATGCTACCTTACTCAGAATTCGTTTATTTTTGGTGAGGTTACTATTTGGGAGTGAAAACATATTTTGAAATATTATTTGCCCCCCCCCTCTCATATCTCAGAAATAATTGGAAAATATTTTTTATCATTTTTTCCGGTCAATTGACAGCTTCATGAATGAAATATGGGTTTCAAGGGTCCGGATTCTTGACGGCGATAGAATCGAAACTTCCCCAGGGAGCGATCCCTGACTTCTTTCTACTCCCTCGTTTTAAAACGAGAAGTCGGTATTCTTGAACGTCAGAGAGGTTTGAGAATAACTGTTTCCCGACGAGCAATGTTGCTTAAGGTTCTAACCAATCATAAACAACTATTATTTGACAGAATAGGAACTAAGTTCAAAAATTCCATAGTCGATTACAGTTACAGTTTTCTTCTTTTTTTTTGTTACCCTGTGGTTTCATTGTAGCCTTTTTCTAAAAATTGAATATGGATAATGCTGTGAAATAATTGCTCTTCATTAGTAATAAACAAGTTTCCTAGTTGGGTTTATTGTTTTTACATAGTTTTCTAGTTTGGTTCAATGTTTCCAAAGTTTTCTAATTTGGATGATTGTTAGTCTACCGGATGAAAATATTTTTTATTGAATGTTGATGAGTATGAAACGTATTTTATTAGCCTGGACAGAATCAGGATTCATTTTTTATAATGAACAAACTGCAAAATATTTGAAAATTGTTATTTGTTGGCAATGATCAGAAATTAATCCACTTCATAAAATGTATATGATCATGAAAAATATCTATAGTTGAATAGGCATTCTATAAATAGATTTTGGGGGATTTCGTTTTGGAAAGTATATATCGAAGATACAATAGAATTACTCTTCCAATGTAATTAAAAAATGACATGCAATATTCCATTTATGTTGGTGTGGTTGTTAGTGGCAAATAGATTGAATAATTTATGAATTAATATCAAATAACCGGTAACCTCCCACTAAACATGAAACATAACAATAACATTAAGAAACATTTCTTTGGAATAACACTGTAATGTACACTTTGTTAGAATGATTTTATGTTTATGAAATATTATCTCAATATATGTACCTATGTAATGTTATACCCTGTGACAGCAAAATAATGTTTTCTCAGTACATAACATGCAATATTATCATACAGGTGAGTATTAACATTGATGTGATATTACAGCTACTCATATTTGTAATATTTTTCAGTTATGAAAATCATTGATGAAGTTTCTGTTGCCACTTCATAGTTTTTTATGGCATAAAATATGAAAACGCTTCATTATTAAATTCTTATTCGTATTTTAAAGATCAATAATTTCAAAAAGAACAAGCATTTTTGTCAGTTCTTTGGTTCGAGTCTGTTTTTGGCTCCGTTTTTGTACCAACCATAAAAACGATAAATAAATAACGGTCTTGATCTTGATGAGGCAGCTTGCCACTCACCCATGCAATTATTCATCCTTTACATTCATCTCTCTTTCTCTCTCTTCAGTATAATCTACTTGGCACCAGATTCCGAAGTTCGATTCGATCACGATCGTGATGTTCTATCGCAGTTCAGCACACATATTCCACATTGCTCTACGTTATTCTGAACGAAGAGATCGTGACCGAATCGATCTGGTTGCTGTTCTGTGCCACGACGGTCTGCCGCGCAATGTCAAAGTTTTTTGTTCTGAGAAAGAAAGGAAAACGCTCTGCGCAGCTGCGCTACCGCTACCGAGTCAACTGTCACTTGTACGCTGCATTCTTCGTTATTCTTTGTGCACAACAAAGAGAGTGTAATTTTGTTTTTGCTACCAAGTTTGCCACGTGCTGCCTTTCCAAGATTCCTGTATTATTATCATTATTGGTGATTAACAAGCAGTTTCACTACCATGGGCGATGAAACTAATCGTAAGGTAAGAGTAAAATGTTTTGATTTGCTTTAGATTGGTATAAAATGTCTTGATGAAGGTTCGATATACCGACACCGTTCAGTTTTAATAAAAGATGAGTTATTACAGGCCTTATTTTGGTGTATAACACGAATCTAAAGTCAAAACGCGACTCTCTACCTTCGATCGAAAGAGCCTCACGTTTTGATTCGTGTTCTACGCCAACAAAACTCGACGGTGTGAGCCCAGTATACCTTAGCCATACAGTAAAGACACCCAAATGTCACTCTGTCAGCTCGGGGTGTATAATGTCATCTCTTGACGGTAAATTTGAATCTACGGGATACTGACTAGTGCTCAAACCTTTTTTTACACAAAATATCCATTTTTACATGCAAAACGACATACTGATTACTATTCGGTATTCCGTAAATTTCTGTTTTTTACCAAAACATGACATTATACACCGCGAACAAACAAAGTGACATACGAGTGTCTTTGCTGTATGGCTATGGTATACTGGGGTGTGAGGATATCGATCGTTCACCCCATAATGCCTTTGTTAGTTTACTGAATAACCAAGGTAACATTTTATTTTTACTATCACTTTCAGATGCAGCTAAGCACTGCTTTCCAGATCTCACTGAAAAATCTTTTGAGGAAACAGTGACTGCGTGGCTGAGATTTTCTAAGTAGCGGAAAAAGCGTTCGGAAAAATGAATCAGGCTCTTCTTGATATTTTATAAAAATTATATTTTAATTCTCAGAATTCCATATATATATATATATATATATATATATATATATATATATATATATATATATATATATATATATATATATATATTTATACTCGTTATTTGAATATATTTTCACATTATTCCTTGTTCTTTTATTTAAATTCCAGAACCAATTTCTGAAACCGTATAATGCGATTCTGCTAAAACATAACCACACAATGTTACCTATACATCACAGATAAATATAACGTAGTTCTTAAATAATGTATAATTGTTATGTAACAAAAATATTATATTATTGTTTCTTATAAATAGCTGGTGGATATTTCGATAATGTAACAATACCACAATTATTTAATATAGAAATCGTGAAACAGATACGTTGCGGATACGATGCAGATACATTGCATCAACATAACCATTTTTAGCTTGTAACATTGTTATGTATCCTACCCGGACATTTTGCTATAACATTCACATAACATAAATGTTGAAGTTACATATAACGACAATGTAACATATAACATTGTAATGTAACTGCTGCATTATAGACCGGGAGGTCATGACAGGTGACGTTCCACCATTTTTTCGTGCATGCCTTTTTAAGGCTTGATAACTAACCCTAAAATATCAAAGATAGTCGGGGTTTTAGCCCCCCCGCGCGTCCTCTTCATAAGGAAAAACGCTTTTTTTTCTGTACAGAATTTTCCGGAAATTTTTCACCGTTGGTCTTACGAGGGGTGCATGCCAATTCCTTCATAGTGTTTTTATTACAAAAACTTCAATTCTTCACATCGGCATGTAATTTGAAAACACGGAATTTTCCTTAATTTTTTTCCAGGTTTTCATAACCCTTTGATCATCTTGGGCCGCTGCGGGGTGGTGCATGCCATCAATTATTAGAGCTTCAATTCTTCCGTATATTACAATGGCATGCAGTAAAATATCACGGAAAAACACGAAAATTCGCTACAGAAAGAAAAGCGTTTTTCCTTATGAAGAGGACGCGCGGGGGGGCTTAAACCCCGACTATCTTTGATATTTTAGGGTTAGCTATCAAGCCTTAAAAAGGCATGCACGAAAAAATGGTGGAACGTCACCTGTCATGACCTCCCGGTCTATTAGGGTTATATCACAATGTTTAGTGGGCTATCAAGTAAGGAAAGACTTTCAATAAGTTATGGCTCGATAAAAACATTTCGAAATTATTAAAACTATGTGATGAGTCCATTATAAAAAGGAATGTAATCCTGGCAATCATTTACAGACTCCTACAGCCATAATAACCAATTAGTGAATAAATATATTGGTCGGGCCGAAAAAAATTATTACAATAAAAATTCATCAGGTATAGCTACCTCTCAAAAATTGGTGTGGAAATCGATAAATGATATCTTACATATTGAAAAAATGTGATAATAATTAGACATTCGAATTGATCAGAAATGGTGGCTAACTTCACATAAATTCATACTTAATCTACCTATTTTGGACTGAAATAATGAACTTCGAAATACGGGACAACTTTTATAAAATGAAAAAGAAGCTGATTTATCATTTCTGACATCAAATTCGTCCGAAATGGGGAGAATTGAAATAACCCGAACTTTAATTCTCAACCCATACCTATTTTGGGATGATGGCGTCATAGGATCAAATTGGAAAAGATAATGTAATTAGTTTTCAAGCGAAAATAGCATCGAATAACACTCCATTGATGAATGTAAATGTATTATTATATAATTATTCTCACATCTTTTACTACTTTTGTGCTTCCGGGAGGGGTACTGTTCCCCGCAGTAACTCCCTCATCTACGCTGATGGAATCAGTAACCTCGTCATTAATCGAAACGAGTAATGAAACAATATTCAGTTCAGCTGGACCAATTTCGAAAACTCAAATATACGTAGTGTGCGTTACATCGAACTTCCATAGAACTGAGGTAGCAGGTGAAAGGTTGACATTGAAAAATATAAAAGTTTAGGATATAAACAAATTTTGTCTTGAAATATTCATCAGTACCTATACAGGGAACTGATTCCAGGCGTAGCGTATCGAAGTTATCGTGTTTCAAATGGAGCAATATACCGTGTGTCACAGACTCATGGTACACCCCCGTTTTCTCCTTTGTTTTTCTAGCTATATTTTTGAGATTCGGAACATCGAATAAGCTCACTGAACAGCATTTCTCGACATATCTGAAAGAAAAAAACAACTTCCAATTTTTCCGGAAATGACATCAACTTTCGATTCTTGAATGGGACACCCTGTATATTATTACATGATCGGCTAGGGATGATCATGAGGAATCCAACGATACCAGGTTTGATGATGTTATCTCCAATGACTGCGGAGATATCGCCATTTATATTATCCATAAGCGCAACGAGTAGGAGAGAGAAACTTTACTGGCGGGTCAATCCAATTCTCTCTCCCACTCGTTGCGCTTATGGATAATATAAATGGCGATATCTCCGCAGTCATTGGAGATAACATCATCAAACCTGGTATCGTTGGATTCCTCATGATCATCCCTAGCCGATCATGTAACAATATACAGGGTGTCCCATTCAAGAATCGAAAGTTGATGTCATTTCCGGAAAAATTGGAAGTTGTTTTTTTCTTTCAGATATGTCGAGAAAAGCTGTTCAGTGAGCTTATTCGATGTTCCGAATCTCGAAAATATAGCTAGAAAAACAAAGGAGAAAACGGGGGTGTACCATGAGTCTGTGACACACGGTATATTGCTTTTCATATTCGTACTCCTCTCGCAGGGAGCTTTCAAAAAATATAATGTCAGGAAGCAACAGTGTCCAATCCCAACAAATATCTTAGTTGCTCTTTCCTGATGAGGTTTCGAAAATGTAAGTAGTGTTAAATATTGTTATAGTTAGGGCAAGATGACTACTGAAACCAGCATCAATTTTAACGACAATATTTAATTATGATGACTTCACTTGTAACATCATTACAACAAACTGAGTGACAAAACTATAAAAACTAAATCGTCATGTTATTGCATCATGACGACTAAGATAAAAACCTTGGTGTTTTCCCCAAACAGCATAATAGACTATATGTGCAACCAGCAATACATTTATATTTTGTAAGGTTTACTACATAGGGTTTACCGAGGAGTTTACTAAGATTTGTTGCTTGATTGATTTGTTGAAAGACCCAAAAACTTTAGTATTTCCTGAAATATTCGTCGATTTAGAGTATCGAATGCCTTTGAGTAATATAATAAAGCTAAAATGGTGATTTATCGGCTCTGAGAATATCATCGATGATTTTAAAGAATTCGGTCCAACAACAACTGTGATTCTTCTTAAATTCTGGCTATGTTGTAAGGAATATTTTTTTCTCACTAAATGCTCAGATAGTTAGTTTTCAATTGATCTTTGATTTTCAACTCATCTTTGATGGTTGGTAAGATACTTATCGGTCTTATATCCATAAGTTGAAATCGATATTTTTCGTCAGGGTATAATCCTCTCTTCCAAACGTCAGGAAATACCGAATGTCGCAAACAATAGTTGATTATAAGTATTAGAAAAGGTGGAATATAAGGAATGCAAATTTATATACTCAGGATATTAATATCATCCAAGCCTGTAGGTTTACTTTTGAGATTTTTTTAATGATGTTTATAATTTCATGTTCCTCTACTGGCTTGAAACATAAATGAAAATGATTTCGGCATGTTTATTATTTTCATATTACGATATCAATGTGGGATCAGGTATCATTTTGGAAAAAGATTTAAAAAATATTGATTGATTTATCTATATTCAGACAGATTTTCTGGTATTACACAGTTGCTAGGCACTCTACTATTTGACGATAATTATAGGCTCCTTATCGTGGTCCACAGCTATTATATTTTCGTTAATGAATTCAATCTTGAATAAACGATGAGATTGGAACCTTTGGCGTAAAAGTTGAAACTTTTCCTAGAGATCAATTACCATAAACACCAACCCGATATTTTTGCACTCGACGCGCGTTTCGCTAACAAGGTAAGCATCTTCAGAAGAAAATTAATTGAGTATCAATTTTAAGAGAAAAGAGAGATTTAAGAGAAAAGTTATCACATAACGCCACCTGAACTGCTTCTGAGAATATCCGAGTTTCCATTAATTGATAGTAGTGGGAATAGATCTCACTCAAACGGTTGATTGTTCGATGTGAATGTTGCATATAATAAAATTCGTGCACTTATGGTAATTCAGATTACGAAAAATACGAAACGAAATGCAATTGGTAAGTACTCGGTAATGCCACTCGCAACTTACCTACACCGTATGTCAATGTACTAACACCTGATAAAAAATATCTACTCTGGCTGATACCACTAAAAAAGTTGAATTATATCCGACAGGTGCTAGTGCTGGAATTAGTTTTCAATTGCAGACCGGGTTTGTGCTTATTGGCCCCTAGTCAGTGCAAGGTGTTCCCACCAACTAGGTACTCGAAAGTCGTTGATTTGTCATAAATAAAAATCGTTTCCTTTCAATTCTATCATCATGACGCATTCCGACCATAGACGAGGCGACCAAAAGTGAATCCAAATATTCCCAATCCCTAGTAAAAAGGAAGAAATTTTCATGAATTGTCTATGAGTACGCTTGAATCTGAATCAGATTCTCTGGAAAAATTCTTTGAGGCGTTGAGGCCAGTCTCAACTCTCCTACACAGTCCTTGAGTGTGCTCACCGACTGTTTGTGATATTCATAAGTACTATTTTTCGAAGAGATTAGGTTTTCAATGTAGTCACAGAAGAAGGTTACTTCTCCAAAAAAATTTGGAACGACCTAGTTTTACCTTATAATGACAAATAGTATTGATAACAGAAGTGCATATAAACTATAAATAAATGAACCAACTTACAGAATAAGTCGTTCTCATTAAGATAAATATTCGTGATCACCGGCCTTAAATGAAGGCAAAAAACTTTTGATTGATTGGATAAGTATATTTGACTTTTTTTCAACTCAATTTTGAAGTTATGAATCGCATGTTATTTCGACCATTTTACACTATACTTCTTCCACGTTTGATCCACACCCCGATGTGGATTCCATGATTTCCTACTCATACAAACCTGTTTATGCAAAAACCGAGCCAATCAGCAACTCCGTATACAGTCGAACCATTATTGCATCAGAAGCATTTTCATATCAATAATCAAAACACTCAATCGTTAGTCATTTGTTGATGCGTAGTTCATTTTTAACACGTGTGTCAAAACAAATATTTACACCGTTAGGTTCAGAAATATTGATAAAATGTCAGGGATGTGACTGACACACCTCTGTCCTCAGACAATTTCAGTTCAAGTACTCGTATTTTTATCCATCCAAATCCAAATTGAATAACTCAATCTTAGTTATTTGAACCGCTGTAGTAGGCCAGATTTTGACACTGCGACGCAATGGCGTAACATATGGTTTTTATTTAAACATTTTTCACATGAAAAAGGGACGTCCTGTTGAAAATTATCAAGGAGTTACCCTGTATTTATCAGTGGTTTGGCTAGTGGATAGCTATTATGAAGACGGGTTAAATACTACGATTTGATATTGTCATTGCTGTGAAGAAATTTTTTTTTAGATCTATATGTTTTATATCAAAAACCGTTCGAAAGATGACAAACGAGCATCATTATTGCAAAAAATAGGTACACTAGAATCTACATAAAGATATTTAACACCGCTCAATGTCAATGTGAGTCTTTAAAGGGGCATATTTTCATTCTGGTCTTTCTCAAGGGTCATTTCCTCCCTATTCAAGGAATATGGGCAGATAAGCTTCCACTACCTACCGAAAAACTGATAATAAATTTGCTAACTGTTTGTTGGCAATCTCACAATGGATTTTATAGTCTATATACAAAGGTAATATAACTCACAAATGTCAACCCTGTCGCTAGTTCCATGCATGGCATTACCTTTCGTTAACGTACTTAGCATGGATTTGTTTATTGGTTCTGAATACTAGTGAAGTCTGCGGATCTCTTGGAAGTTTGACGGTTATTCTCGAGGTGTATGCCTCCTATTTACTCCACTATTCTCATACAATTTTGAGATTTTTTTCAACTCCAGTAATATCCATCGTGTTGCTATCTGTAATTTCGAACGTTATGAAAAAAAAAACAATATCGAACGCTCTTAATGATCAAATAAATAACTCACTTTTCTCATATCGTAGCTGTCCATTGAAATTCATAGGGAATGTAGACCTACCCACTAGAAATCTTTGAAGTATTTGACATGTGTTTGATACTAAGGACTTCTCACCAATTTAATTTGATGTACGTTCGAAATTCTACCCAAAAATACTGCTACTTCGCAAACGAATGGGATAAAATCCTCGATAATCCAATGGAGATTGCACATAATTATATTTGAATAAATAGCGTAATTGAATGAAAAAATAAGAGGTATATGTGTGCGGCCTCACTGTTTGAATACTACTTCCCATTATTCTCATTATTGTCTTCGAGCTCTCGATGAACCAAGGAGCGTTATCTATAATTTCGCATTATTGAAGGTGAAATTGGTTTTGAAAGAAAGGGTTAGGTTAGTTAGGACCTTGAAAGAATACCTATCCAAGATTCGAATGGTAAAAAGCATATAATTTCGCATTATTGAAGGTGAAATTGGTTTTGAAAAAAAGGGTTAGGTTAGTTAGGACCTCGAAAGAATACCTATCCAAGATTCGAATGGTAAAAAGCATATATCTATTAGATGTAAATTCCAAGTCCTATCCATGTGAACTTTTTATGGAAATCTTTCAGATATCCTTTTCATGTCCATAAAAGGATATCTATGAATGTTATGTCCTTTGTTCACTGTGTATTGAAGACGATGGAAACGGTCATTGGGAAATATATAGGGGTGTAGAGGAGCATATCTTTACATATTCCGGTCAACATGTGAAAACCGCAGAAAAATCTATAGACAGTATCCTTTGCCTTTTGATTGACTGTATATCGAAAGGTTGATGAAAACTAATTTCGATTATTTTGCCTTGGGCAGTCTGTTATGAAACTGAATTGAATATCTCTAAAATCGCAATTGAAGTTTCCTCTCTTCTTATTTTCGAATGGGACCGGATATCGAGGTCAAGTAGTACTTTCAAAGAAAAATCGACAGTGTGACGTCACTCGCCGCCTTGTCAATCCTATCATATTTAACGCCGAAAATAGTTCATCAAGCGGAAATTGACGCAAATGATGTCATATATCGAGAACGTAAAATTTCATGGCCGGAAGTAACTGGTACTGGGGAGTTAACCGGGTTTATTTGCCGTGGTCCACAGGTTTTTATTCCTGACGTTTCGCCCACATCTGTGGTAGAGGTATTTTCAAAGTCTGTGAGGTGACGGACGTAATGTTCTCGTACTCACTGCACATACTACTTCGTTCAAGTTGAACGTGACTTGATTTTTATTAGTTGGCTTGACTTGTGTTTTCTTCAGTGCGGGTAACCAGACCGAATTGTCTTTGTGTTTATGTATCTCAATTGCCTCTCTATGTAATCTGGGATAGTAGCTCTGTGTCTTGTCCAGGACTTGGGTCTCGTCAAATGCAATGACGTGATTGCCTTCTCCAAGCATCAAAAGGGAACGGGTATAGTGACACCCAATTCGAACGGACAATAAGGCCTGAGAGAAATAACGTCCATAACTATAAATACGCCTGCCATTGGAAAAGCCTTTATGCCATATATAAGAGGTGTGACAGATTGGATAGGACGAACGTTAAAGAAACATAATATAGACATAATACTTAGGCCAACACGTACCGTTAGAGAAGAGTTTAAGGTCAGCTGAAGATCCAAGGAAGTTGGGGATAACTCCAAGTGTATACCGGATTCCATGTAGCTGTGGATCGGTCTACATTGGAACCACCAAAAGGAGTATCAGGACACGGCTCTCTGAACATAAGAGGAATTGTCGCCTGGAACAGACAGATGAATCGGCAGTAGCATAACACGCACTTGGAGAAGGCAATCACGTCATTGCATTTGACGTGACCCAAGTCCTGGACAAGACACAGAGCTACTATCCCAGATTACATAGAGAGGCAATTGAGATACATAAACACAAAGACAATTTCAACAGAAAGGAAGAAGGCATCAACATCAATAAGGTCTGGTTACCAGCACTGAAGAAAACACAAATCAATCAGACTTTGAACATGCCTACCACAGATGTGGGCGAATCGTCAGGAATAAATACCTGTGGACCACGGCAAATAAACCCGGATAAATCCCCAGTACCAATGTCATAAACTATTTACACTAATTTTTCATGGAAAGTGCGGCAAATTGCGGATGCACGTAACTAGCTTTATACTCGAGTTGCGTACTACACTTTTTCTATTTCTACTATGCTTGTGCGGAAATTTCTGCTGGTGTAGCAAAAATTTCTTCATTTTCATTCATTTTCAATAATCAGGTAAAACATTTTCTTGCTTCAAGGATATAACTGGATCCAGTAACAATCCACAAATTGTCAAACACTTTCCTAAAAATATCATTTTTTTTTCAATTTTACAAATCATTCGAAACGAAAATTCGCTGAATTTGTTTCTGCGCAATGAATGAAGTAATGAGGTTATGAGATCAAATTCATCAGGTAAAATATTATATTATATTTAATTTAGAATACACTGCTGCATTCTAAATGAGCTGTCAAATACGTAATGAACGGTTTGAAATAGTAGGGATAGAAAAATGATGTTTATGACTTATCAAATATAAAGGTTGAGGGATCTTAAACTGTTATGATATATCTATTAGTGTTTCTCGCTAAATGAAAATAGATAGGCGAGGGAGTTGGCGAAAGTAGTTATTTATCTAGCTCATAGCTAAGAGGTCCCGGGCTCAATTCCCCAACAGGCAGGATATTCTTCTATCTAGAATTCCTCTGTAGAATTTAGAATTGAGTGATAAAGTTGCCTCGTGTCATGGCTGACGGATACGCAAATAACTAAGTTTCTCTCAAGGAATGGCATAGGAAGTTAGTAACAAGGCCTAATTGCGTAGGACTCCGACCGAAGCGATGGCATGTGATATGGAATTTCATAAATACATTTACTACTACTTCAGGAATGTTTCTTTCTTTTGAGGCCTTTGTTTTATTCACTCCTCCCTTTCACCACGAAACGGGACTGAAAATTCTACTCCGGAATATACGTTTTCCTAGGTGTGGATACCTTCAAATGTTGAATTATTAAGGAATCGATGAAATTCTCAAGTCCGCCTCTGTTCAAGAGTGAGAGTGAATACGATTAGAATATGATCTTGGAGTAGGGAGCGCTATGTCTCCGCTGAGTTTATTTATAAAGTCGACTAACACAAAATTCGTGTTTTATAATTTGTTGAAGTTCGTTGTGTGAAGTGAATATTATCGCCATGTCTGTATCTCCTAGAGCTAGACAGGCTGCGGAAAGCAAGTCTATCCCTATTAAAAGAGTAGTGATAAATGATCCTACAGAACTTCCAGCACATTATTCCTCAACACCTGGAGGGACTTTATTCTCAACGACACCAGGAGGTAGGAATAGAGCTGTGATAAATTAAGGATATAAAGTTCATTCTGAATACATAAAACTCTTTTATCAAAATTCAATTATTATTAACCCAGAAAGAAATAAAACAGAAAACACTTGAATTAGAATAGATGCGTCTTTTGCCAATCAAGCCGGCATCTCAAGTTTTTAAAACAAGAAATTGGTTATATAGGAGAGTTTAAACAGCAAATAAAATAAGATAAGAATAAAATAAGAAACTAATTACGAATAAGGACAGAAAACGTATGTTTATACAGATGACTGAAATAAAATAAGAAATAAGAATGAACCAATCAAATTGCAGCTTTTTTGCCAATGACTTTTGTGTTCTGTGAAAATCACAAATTCGTTTTGAGAGTGGCTACAGACGCTACAGTAACTAACCTCCTAATTGTTGATATTTCGAATTTTGATTCTATTACATATAGCAAAGATTACCAGTAAATGATATTCTGAGGTTGTTATTGTAAGGAAAGAAGTTAAAATTATTTCAAACATGGAACATTAAGTACAGAAAATATTTCGGTCATGCGCATTATCAGTTTCCAAATAAAATGGTGAAAGATGGCATCTTTTGTTGTTATTCTTATTTCTTATTTTATATTATTTCTTGTATGAACGCTTTCATAAAGATCTATATGTTTAACTTTATTATTTTGTTTTATTTTGTTCCTTATTTTATTTTATTTGCTGTTTAAACTCACCTTATTTCAGATATTAATGCTTGAGTTCTTGGAGTTACTGACCGTTGTACACGGTATTGAACAAAAGTATTGCGTATAAAAGTTATTCTTTTCCGAATAATACACCAGGTTATATTAATTTCATGTAGTTTCCTGGAAATTATTTTACAAATATGGGCAGATATGGATGTATCAAGTAGCTATAACGAAAATAAAGAAATTTTCGATAGTCTATATTTCGTTAAGTCAGTAGTAAATATGAAGAATGTAGTTTTTTATTGATGAATGATGATTCACCCAAAATACCTATACGTTATTATTATAATGGTCAGTAAAACGTTGGAAAACAATTATTTGTATTTAAAACATGATTATTTTTGTGGAGTGTACCAAATTCATAGAAGTATTTTTAGTTTTGTTGTGGATCGAAGAAGAAAAAGATCAAAAATAGAACTTATTTTTTTCCTCTCGACCAGGATCCCAACTATTCATTGAGATATTCGAAATTATGAAAGGAGACTAATCATTTTCTTGAAACAAACAGATTTTGCATATTTGAGGCATGAATATTCTGAACAAAATAGTATATGAGACTGAGTGATGATCTGAACAAAGAAGATGTGTGATCTGAACAGTGGACTGGCAGGTTGGTTTTAGTTTTTGAACATAATATACCTTCAATATGGTTAGTTCTTTCGAATTTCATTGTGAATTAAATAAACTGAATAAAATGAAGAATATGTTTCCTGGAATTGAGATATTTACATCACTTCGTGTTTTTTTCTAGAGGAACAAAAAGCCAACACTTTCAAAGTTGGATATAGGGTCTTATAAGTCATGATCCACACTGAACTCAGAGGGGATTATTTCTGATCGAAAAGTCAGGAATATTACGTGGGATCCGATTCCTCAAAGTTTTCCAATCGTTTTAATTTTCGCAATTTTACCTTCTTATAAAAAATATTATAAACAGAAAATCTGGGTACTTAGTTTATGCTTTTAAATTTATCTTCTTCAGAAAGTAGCAATAATTCAAGTGTGTGTAATGCGAGCCAACACAGCTTGAAAGAGTTTGGTTAATGTGCTTTCGTGAAAATCAGAAAATATAAGAATTTTTCGATAACGGTGAGGATTCGGTTCACATCTCGGTTCCCATGTCTACGAACTTTTTCATCAGGGATGACCTTCCTTCCACAATTGAGATCATGACTCATGACACACCCTGTATACACAAGGTATGATAGAAACTCTTGTTATAGAACCGAAAAGTTCCGATAGACCTCTATACCCTGCATTAAACTTGGCGTGTTCAGGAGAGAATGGATCGAGTATCAAATCTGTGTTTTGCAAAACAATGGACAGAAGCTGTTTTGCTATTATCCAACTGGAGATAATCTCGCATGACCTAAAGCAACTCAATAATAATACTTATTATCGTGCCGTTTATTTTTAACTTTAATTTAATGATATTTGGTCGTACTACCGCTACTCTTTTTATTTTCAAAAAGATAGTATTCTTGAATACCCATTGCATAATATCGACTTTGTCAATCCTATACATATTTTTTTTGGTGAATGAACGAAAAATACTCATCACGGTATCTGTAAATACCCACAAAACTGAAATTCAAGACCCAAAATATGTAATTGCACGAAAAAGCCCCTATGCTTCTGCAGCTCTCTCTATTTACGCACACAAAGTCTCCCCATATGGAAGTTTTTTCATTAATAGATATATATTTGAAATATGATTCCGTAGCGAGTTTTTGGTTGGAACATTTTGTTGTCATATTCCAAGTTTTTTGATTGAAAGAAATTATTTGGGAATCTGTTCATTTTTGAATATGACCCAGAAAGAAGTTGCATAGTTTTTAATTTCATACTTCTCAGCCAAATCTCAAATCTATTGCGCCTACTTCAATTTTTTTCATTGCCGAAAAAAAATTCTCCAAATCTTTCTTGCTGTGGGGTTCTACTTTTTTCGATTCGATGGTGAACTGATTCGGAATCAATAATTTTTCACTTCTAATAATTCAACTCTTGATCAGTTTCACACTGAATTAGTAAAACTGGAGTAGTTGTTTTGGTTAGACTCCTCCTTTTTGTTAATGAATCGAACGTCTATGGATAGAGCGCTTGCTATTTTTTCTTCATAAAAATAAACATTTATCTCTTTGAAAATGATAGTTCATCTCATTTATTTGATTTTTACGAATTTTGTATTTTACCTACCACATGAAGTGTCAAATTTGCGTAAAAACATATTTGAAAATGCATGTTTTGTAGACAAGTTAGAGAGAGTTTTTTTCCAACCTAATTTTGAGATTTGTTGAAGAATAAATTTGACACTATAAACAGAGATAAGTAACAGTTCTATGCATTATTATTATATTACATCAATAAAATAGTTCTTTGTTATCATTCAATGTGAATGAGCAGACATTCAACGAATAATAAATAATAATTTCAAAAATATTTATTGAAAAACAGACGTCTACATGTGAATAACTAAAAGTTTTAAAAGTCTGACAACAATTTTTCTAATTGAATGTTCATGACGTTCCATGAGAGGAATTTGATAAATATAGGAAATGCTGGTATATTTTATCGGATATGAATACCTTTTGCGCCGACGAAAAAAAATCACAGTTTCCTCTACGATTCTCGCTGATAATGGCTTGAGAAAACCTCAAGCAAGATACATTTTATATTATTTGCTTGAGGAAGCCATTGAATAGTGAAACACGTGGTTTTGTAGACTCATTGTCATGAACTGTACAAGAAACTGAGTTCTTTTTTGTTGATAATATGAATTTTCAATTTTCTTCTCCTGAAGATGATAAATTTATTAGCGAAACGCTAGTCGAGTGCGAGTGATATCAATTTGATGTTAGGGTAAATACCATTGTTTTAAATCTGTCCTTTTTCATATAGTCAATTATTCTGCTGAATTCAACCAATCGTTATTTTCAAAAATTAATTACGTCTCACGAAAAGTATGTTATTGTGAGTATTACATCATTATCCAAGACGGTGTCAGACGGAAAGTTACGAAAATCGGAGGCAACGAACGCTCAATAATAATATTGACTGGCTAAACGAAGTAAACGTTTTGTATTTTTCGTGAAAACAATCTTTGTTCGTGGAACATTTGCAAGATTATAAACCTTTCTATTGATGAGGTTGAAGTATATTCTATGTTCATGGGACATCCAGGGAGGATACAATCGGCCGACCAGACGATATCTTTTATAAACGTCCATAAGATATCCTTTGGGAAGGTCCATAGGATGTCCTTCGCTATCTTCGTAGAACATTTCAGTCTGTGATTGGAAACAGTTGAATTTGTAGGAAGCTTTCGATAAATTGAGATAATAGACACCAGGGCCGAAATAAATTGAGACAAGATTTCTCTAAGCGATACTAATGGATATTTAGGGTATACTATATTTAAAAGTCAAGTAAAACTCCACAAATCGAATACAATTATCTAAGTCATTGCGAAAAGATGAATCGCCAGTTTTTTGTCGAAACTGCGTATTAGAATTGGAAGTGAAATGTGAAAAAGAGTGGTTCGGTATGAACGCTGGTATTTTCAAGGTTATACGGTTGTTATTCGACACGTGCGAACGATCTGGACTCACTAGAGACAGCCGTAACGTAAACATAATTTTATATTTGCATTTTTACATAACATTGGCGTTGAACCTACGTTCATTATTTCCCACTTCATTTTGTCTGTATGCTGTTCACCAGTTATCGTTGACCCATAAACGGAGAATCTAACCAGTGGCGTTTCAGGTGGGTAGACATTATTGAAAAACGAACGAGGGATTTTACAGAAAAGTCTCCTGTATTACCTGTATTATTCAAAAAACATCATGAAAAGGTCTTGATCCAGTTGATACAATACAATTTTAAAGTTGTTCTCAACTTCCATTCAAATTTATTTTGAAATAACTTTGAATTTAATATATTGAATCTCTCTGGCATAACTTTTCCTGAATTGAAAGGTATTTGTTGAATTGATTTGCGTTTATATTTTTTTTAGGTAGGTAACCGGAACCGTTCTCTTTATGTTAGTTGCAATGACCGAATTTAAAATTCAGCAAATAGTTTCATTCAACAAGGCAAATCGTCAAACTACACTTTATTTGAATGCTCATTTCATTTTATTCCTTGGCTATTTCCGATAGTTTTACTGTGGATGGATTCTGTCTTCGTAGTTTTTTGTGGGTTCTCAGCCTACCACAAGAAAAAAGAATTAATATTTAAAACGAACCTAGAAGAGAAATATTACTTGTGAACAAGTTTTGAAAACGTAAGCAGATTTGGTTTCCGATACGTATTTTGATAGATATTTGTTCTTGTATTTTCATCTAACACAGCAACTTTTCGGAGTGGAGTAGAAATCTGCCATTCTATACTTGTATAGATTCTAATATAAATTCTCATTTTCTTGATTCGTGTTAGGTCAAGAACCCCAAAAAACTATGAAGAAAGTTTCAGTATGTTTTCTTGATATTTGTTGTCATTTGAAGTATCATTTACAAAAAATTCGAATACACCATAAGTTCATTTACTATTTAAGGTATATTTTAAATGCACATTATTTCAATTGAAGTATTTGTCCTGTTAATAGTATATTACGTAACGCGGAGGATAAGTAGCCTATTACACACGAGCAAAAAATGTGAGCACGAGGCGCCAGCCGAGTGCGGTAATTCGCGAGAGCACGTAATAGGCCTTATTCTCGAGTGCGTACCGTACTTTTTCTACTCATACTTGCGCGGTAAATTCTGGTGGTGTAGCACAAATTTCTCCGTTTTTACTCATTCCCAATGATCGACGAGATTCAGTAGGTTCCAATCCACAAAGTGTTGAACAATAAATTTCCTCAAAATATGATTTTTATTCGATTTCACAAAGAATTTGGAGCAAAAACTTGCTAAATTTCAGTTTGGGACGATTTAATGTAGTCATGAGATCAAATATATCAGGTTAAATGTTACAAATCCTATCATTTAACAAAAAACTTCCGGTGTATTCCAAATGAGCTATTACCTAACAGCTGTCAAATACGTAATGAACGGTTTAAAATACTGGGAGTAGAAAAAATATTTTTGCATCATTTTAATATTCTGTTGACTATCATTGCAACAAACTTGAAGTTTTCTGGTCGCCTAAAGATATAATTTTAAGTTAATTTTACAGATACGCCTCGATTTGAGGAAAGTTATGCCAGAATGATACAGTCTTATTCACCTAGAATTTGAATTGAATCTGAGAATTGAAAAGAATATTCGATAAGGGAGAAGTTCAGTGAACCCCAAAAAAATAAATGTTTGAAAGTTTCAATGAACAGCCATGAATTTGAGCATAACCTAATTCTGAAAAAATTTCTGAATGATATCTTTTTTTCGTATTTCTTTCATTAGAGATATTTTATTCTCGAACGGAATCAGCAATAATTGACCTGCCCTGTATGCTTCTCAACTTGCAGTCATTTTAATATCTAATTTAGCGGGTCATCTTGCTACGTCGAATTCTTCCTACGGCGAATTCTTGCTACGTTCTTGCTAATTTAGTTACCAAACATTATTTTTGTCGGTTTTCAAATGGATTGTGCAACTAATAGAAACAAATTCTATTTGTTTTACACTCCCAAAGAACCACACTGCTGTAAGCAGGTGTTTGTGAGATTGACATTCTTATGAAGAAAACTAAGCGCCAGTGTGAAGAGTACCACCATCTTCGAAGCTATTATTGATTTCTGCAGGACCACAGACATTGTGAGCATGTGAACAACTTATAGTCGGATGAAACTTCGTCGGCTACAAACAGACAAACTACTGGCCTCGTCGCATCAATGTTGTTGACTGACCCGTTGATGATGGCTGATCCGCATTATTAAACATATAATATACTAGCTGACCCGGCCACGCGTTGCTGTGGCTAAAGTTTTTGTTATATTACATTATAGTAAACAATCTAAGAGGAACAATAAGAGAACATCAGTCACGGAGTCCACTAAGCTTTTTCACACAGATGGTATTTGTAAAAAAATATGGTGATCTCCTTATTTGACTTTTTATACGATAACCCTTTAGTACAATGAAATTATTTACGAACAAAGACGAAAATGTTGATGTTGGTATACAAATTCACTGGATTGAGATTTGAAGGGGAAGTACGTTGAACACAATTAATTAAAATGTTCTTACACTTGATATTAAGCAGAAATCAATAGGTACAAAATAAAAATTTATCAGATTTATTATTTACATTTAATTTTATAACAAAAATAAGTATATTACAGAGTATAATACAGTAAATAACATGTGACGCTTAAACTCATGAATGAGGTAGGCAAGGCAGACAGTCTTAAACTTTTAAACATTACTATCTATTTTTTTGAATTATGAATACTATCAATTTCAATTTAATTTAACACCAATCGGTGCACAATGTTTTTGGTTAACCTGTCTTTAGCTAACACAAATAGATTCGACGGTTTCCCAACACGTGAACACGCAACATATAGTTGCCCATGAGAAAAACATGGATTTTCCAAATCTAAACCATTTGTGGTTGTGCATGACCTTCTGCTGTCCTTATTCTTTGAGCTGGATTTCTTGATTCAATTTGTTCTGCCAACTGATGGGCTCAGCAGCGCCATCTATTGATTACTTACTCAACCCAGTCGAAAGGTATCGACATCTTGATTCAATTTGTTCTGCCAACTGATGGGCTCAGCAGCGCCATCTATTGATTACTTACTCAACCCAGTCGAAAGGTATCGACATCTGTTAGAATCATTTGGAGTTAACAGATAATTGTGACTGTCAAATAATAACAGACAAATAATTAGCAATAAATTAAAATTGCGACTATAATTTGAGATATTAAACTATCCTATCTCTCAAGTTGGATCGAACTGCACATGGTGTGCGAATTTTATTATAATCGGTTAAGTGGTTTAGGAGTCCATTGAGGACAAACATCGATAAGGCGCTGTCTAAAAAATGTTGCCCATTAAAATTGATATCGTTATTGGTGTAACTAGTAGATAACTATTCTTATAGCCAAACAAACAGACAGGAGAAAACATCACAGATATAAGTCTGACTGCCTAGGTGCGGGGAATAATATAAAAAGCTATCTCTTACGACTAATTTTGAGCGGTCCAATCATTAAAGGTCGGATTGAAAGCAGCCGAACGCCATGTGGTCTCGACCGTTCGACTATCCTTTTCTCCAATATACTCAAATCTCATTTCATGGCAAATGGTGGAGGGATTTTTGCAAGCGTCAAATATTTTCTAATAATATCAGTTAGGGTTGGCTACAAAATAAAAAAATCTATATAGGTATCAAAAAAGGTACTATTTTTTTGTGGCTTGGGGTATAATAATTGTTGCTAAATCAACGTTATAACGTGTTCTCTGGAGATCCAGCATTTTTCCATCGCATCTAGAGGGAAGCCCCTGGTCACATATCATTCAACAGATCAATTTTTATCGGGTTGATTGAATTCATAATAAATATAAAATGCCATCGACCAAGGCCATTCGGCCCCACGGCTATCCTCAGGAGCAACATGATTGTTCGGGTTCCTGTTAAACATTAAATTTCCTTGCCCCATCTTTTTAATTTCAGGGAACAATATTTTTGTTACTCCTCATAAAGTACCTACTTGAATGATCTTCTTTCCCGACAAACTCTGAAATAACCTCATTTGAGGTACTTTCTGAGTGATTAGATATGAATTTATGTAGGTCTGATCTTGTCGCGGTGCAAATTTATCGATTTACATTATTCTGCTATTTTAAAGTATCTGACTTTGTTTTATTGTTCGTTCAAATTGGTTTTCATACATAGGTACATACTTCAAACTCAGTGCGTTGATGGATATATTTTCGATTCAAGGCCACTGTCATAAATCGGCGATAACGATTTATTATGATTATAAGGAGCTGCGCAGTTTTAAAAATAATTCATAAATCATAACATGCACTTCACCTGCTGTTTTTATTTGAAATTCTTTTTTGTAAATATATCCGTATCATTTCTATTTTGAAAGATTATAATGTGACACGCATTTCAAGTTTAGAGCACATCAGACCAGAACTGAATCTTATTGGAATCGTTTTGGTTGTTTGGCATGAAGTTATTTCCTTGAAAATGCCGTTTTTTGGCATTATTAGTTTTTTCGAGTGATACTGTCGTATTTAGTGAATATAGCACAGTAAATAATTTTTTTAATCACGATAACACCAAGGTTTGGTGGCAGAAAATTGAACTGTTTCGAACTCCGGATCGGTCAGAGTACAAACATAGGGGAGCAACGCAGCTCACCACGCCATGCGCCAGTCTCATCATCGCTTGACGAAGAAACAATACCATAAGAAACGCATAGTAACAAACATGAATATGGAATCCTTCAGCTCAGCACGCATCGTTCTGGGCAGCTCACCGTCTATCGTGAAACAGAATCATTTGATTTTGTAGATGCAGGTGTCTGAAACTAGACTGCGATTGGTTCTCCTGAGGTCACACGTTTTCTCACTTCCTTCACTTCAGGAGTCTTTCAGAAGTTATCAATCTTAAGCGTGTGTCTTTATGGTTCTTGGTGAACATTTTTTTGTAGTGCTCTAATAATTCTACTCTGATAATTTTACAACGGCGAGATGAACTATAGCTTATCCAATACATCCTGGCACAAACTCAGCTACCTACTTTTCCAATTGCACACTTGTAGTGCAGATCATTACGAAATAAAAAGAAAAGGAATGAATTTCAACATAAACAAATATGATAGATGTTTTTCATCTTACTATACTGCATAGAGATTGCTGGGCATGTACGTCTTTAGTTCTGAGACAAGATGGATTGGATAAGCTGTACTCCACTATGTTTCGCAGAAGCGAGTATGAATGATATGGTTCTACCCTTCTTCTTTTATCACAAGTGATAAAGAGTTTTTCATTTCATCCCAAATCTTTGTTTTATTCCCTGACGAATATTCTATATATTATCTTATCTCATGTAGGTCAAACTAATCTTCAACGCTGCGGTTTAGAATTTCGATATTTCATTGAAATATCTCCCTCAGTGACCCTGATATTCGCTTGAAACTCGTTCCCAGATAATAAAATTGAAATACCATATAGCAGAAACAAAAGGTTCCAAGTTCGATATATTTAATGAATTGAAGAATATTATATACGAATTTGTTTCTCTGTTTTGGGAAAAAATATCAGAGCATACATTCTTGAAAACAAATTTTTATGCTTTATAATTTTCAGAATAAACTACCTAATACATTTCAACTGATTTTTTTTGAACCTAATAGGAATTTTAAAACTAATGAAAAGGTGATTTTGCTCAAGATAAATAGGTTCACTCGTCATATTCAACAAATTAATTTGACTGAACCATAATTCATTTCATTCAATAGATAAACACAATCTAGTTGGAGATTTTTCACTGATGTAATTCTCGCATATATCTATTGTGACATAGCAATCGCACTAAATGTTGAAAGTTTCGAAATAATTTCAAATTTTTCTTTCAAAATTACGAAAAGTTTTCTGAGAGGGGAGTGTTATCTATACAATGAAAAGTGTTAAAATGTGAACAAGAGAACAAAAAAATTGTTAGAATTTCTTCAAAAATACGAACAATGCTTTTCTCTCACTCATAAAAGTGATTTCTCCAAATTGAAATGAATTAGAAATTTAATTGAATTATTATACTTCAACCTTGCCTTCTATAACAGATTCAGTATTATATTTCTTGTTCCAGGTACCAAAATAGTATACCAGAAGCAGTTTCTTATGACCTTACGAAACTCACCAATTTCGAAAACTCCCCCGAATTTTGAGATTCCTGAACATCTTGCAATTGGCAGCCCAACGAGGAACGTGAAATATGAAGGTGGATCGCAAAAACCCCGTTACAATCGTGGACCACAAAAATTCAATAACCAACCAATAAGTCAAAACCAATCAAAAACCAATGAACCAGTTGAAGATCAATTTCAAATGGACATTTAGTAGTTGCGTTACTAGTCATCAGCTTGTTGTATGTTGAAGAACGAGGTGTTGATATGCTTCATTCTGCCACTGGAGTTTAACACAAAAAAGATGTAAGAAGATATGATGGTGTATTCATGAGCACGCTCTTCAGTTTTCAAAATGAATGGTATTACTTTATTCAAAGAAGAACTTGCTGACTTCGCCATTACCGATATCAGTAATTCGCTGCTATGTGTAACTGCCGTTTTCAGAATTCCATCGCTTGTTCATTAGTTTTAGAATTATATTGAGATGGATTGATGTGTATTTGATTCGAGTAGGGGTTATTGAACTGAGTTAATGGAATTATTATTGCATTTTGTTCTTTCCTGTTAATACTCTCATTTTCCAGATCCTAGCGTTTGGATGATATTCTCAATGTTTTTTTGAAAACATGAAGATTCATAATTCAAATTCATAACTTTTTTTGAGCTATCTTTGATCACATCAATAATAGTATTTTCACTCGAAACTATAAACATAGTTTTGCTATTCCTTAATTGAAAAATAATTGTGAAAGCGTTTCATTATCTCAACAATAATTTATAGCAAGTCAATTCATCTTGAAAATGTTATGCTTTCTGACACGATTTTTTGTGTTACTTTCGTTGTTGAAATATATTTTGTTTCTTTTCTAGAAACGTTTGTAAATAAATATTTCTATTTTGCGTGTTGTTTTTTTGTCTTACGAACTTTGTAACAAAACGCTATGCTGAGATCAACCGTAACAACTTTATGCGCTCAATTGCAGAATATCTGCTGTAGAAAGAGAACGATATAAACAAATATTTTGATCTCAATTACGTTCAGATTGGCATAAAATACCAGGATCAGTAGTGTATCTCAAACAGTATGGGAAAACGGTTTTATAAAGGTGCATCTGATGAAGATAAGACATTTTTTCTGGGTTTGATGTACATATATATATATATATATATATATATATATATATATATATATATATAAATAGTACAATGAAATGAGGAACTTTGCAGGCGCCAAAGTGTGGGATGATCACTTCAAAACTTGACAAAAAGAAAAAACGGATTATTCACATATTGAAATTTTTTCACTATAATGGTTGGTTTCAGCATCTCGAAAAATATAGAAATCTAGACGTGCAGATTTTTCTTGCACCTTTAGAGGTCATCTGCCCCACTGAGCGCCTTTACGCATTGCGTTCTATTATAGTACAGAGGTTGAGTCAGGAGATCTCAGCCAATCTTTTCAGCTGGCAAGGCAAAGCGGACTGAATAAAAAAAATCCTTCAAATAAAACCGAGAATGTCTAATTTTGTATTGACATTGTGTCAATGAAAATCATCAAAGTGCATTTCGACTCAATGTTTATAACATGAAATATATATATTTTTAAAAACTATAAATAAAATTATAACTAAAATCCATGATGAACTGCGACATAATTACCAAGTCTAGACCATTTACTGAAAAATAAATCCACGGTTTTAAGAAATTTCTATTTGAAACTTTTCGTTGAAAAAAATGTTTTGAGATGTATCACCAATATCTTAGGCTACTTAAAAATAACAATAATTTCTAACACTTCTATTTTTTACACATTGGTCTTCATCCAATATATATCGTGTGTGACACGACGAAGAAGATCACCCCGACCAGGATGATGTCCACCGCAGCCGGAGACGAGAATCCTAAAGCCGCCCACTAAGTAGATTATGTGATCATGATCAGTATGGAATCAGAATTTCAACTGGAAGAAAGTCAAAAAAAATTTAAATCAGATATTGAAAAGTTGATCGATTTTTTTTGTTTTCTGACTCATTTTCAAAGTTTCTGGAGATATGTCATGTATCACCGAAATGAGCTTTCAGGGGGCAAGACACCGCAGGCGGACCACACACCGATATTGACGAGAATAATAGAATTTGTTTTGATGTACTTCTTCAGTCACTGATAAGGTGAGACAACTGGAGGATGATCCTCAATGTCTTTGTCTCAATGTGTGCATTCAAACTTCAAGCCACACATGATGCATTTTTATAATGCTAAATGCAGAATATTCAGAGAGGGTCCTTACAGTGTAGAGCTCAAAATTTTGAGGAAAAATATCTTTATTGCGAATTGTATTATTTAAATATGTCAGTATCACTTAGATGAAAACGATAATATTTTTCATTTTTGCAAGATGGTCTTCAATATGTGAATAGAACATATATATGGTGGGAGGTGAAGAAATGCTACTGTTTCTCGAAAAACTCCGGGATATGGCTTCACGGAATTCTCAAAACTCCAGAAACTTTCGAAAATATTGGGGAAATCAGTGACGTATACGTCATAACTCTCTTCGCGTTAATGAAAGAGATTTTTGTGATCCAGTTGCACAAGTGCAGAACAGGATAATTACAGAGAAAGAGTTATTAACTTTCCACAGCAGATTGAGACAAGACTTGGCCGATGAGTTCCTATTAAAATTATTTTCAAGTACTCTCCTAGGCAGAATATCAGTTCAATCTATTCCAATATTAGACTGATACGATTTGTTCCAACAATTGGATTTTCATCTATAACGAGGCAAGATCACATCGCGAATCACGTTACATATTTCTCGAATGAACTTGTATAATTCGAATCCACAACTACCTAAAACAATCGACACCGAGGAAGTCTTACTGTATATACTCGACATGAATTATTTATTTTCACCATCCCTTTGTTTAACACTTCAACGAGTGCGCCCAGAAGGTAATAGTAATTTACGTAACAAGTCCGGAAAATACTGTTTTTTTGGACGAGTAGACAAAATTCTAGGACGAGCCGTAGGCGAGTCCTGGAAGTCTGCGAGTCCAAAAAAACTGTTTTCGGTCGTGTTGCGTACAATATTTTTTCGGCAACCGTGTAGAATAACAAATCAATGAGACATTTCTTTATTATATTTCTTTGTAGAACAAAATTTCGAACATTTCAATTCTTATTTGTATTAAATATTTAAAATTCGAACAGGAGATAGGTACCAACAGAAACATTCTAATTCTTATTTGTTTTAATATTCATATTAAAGTTCGAGCAATTGCTAATACTGGCCAATCATCAAACTTCTTCAATCGATCTCCAATATTTACTTTATCCTTGTAGATAGGTCGTCTTTTTCGTCTCACATACTCCCCCTCCTCATCGAAAAGAGGGTCATCTCCAACCTCCCACCTGAATGTGACGTTTTGGATTCTTCCCGGCCTAGTCCGGGAAGTACGTACTTCCCGGACTAGGCCGGAAAAATGCTACTTTCTCAAAGAAAAAGGCCGGAAGTCTCACTTCCCGGACGGTTGCCGAAAAAGATTGCGCGCAAGGGTTGGCCAATTATTACAAGTGATGTACTGTTTTATACAGTAGCGTATTTGTCGGTGAGAAACATAGAAAAACCCACAATGCTACCAGGTCCATTTTTTTCTGATTAGAAAAATAGTGATTCCTTCTTTTCGAGTTATGCATTGAAGGGAGATCTGGAAGAAATGACTTACTCATTCCAAGGAGACGATATTTTAATGATGGATAAAGGGTACCGTGATTCGAAGCTCCGTTGGAGGAACTGACTTATTATATTCCTCCAGTTCTAAGACGTGTTCAGAAACAAGTCTCAAGTGCAGAAGGTAATAAATCGAAGCACAAAATGGACAGTTAAAATCAATGTTTAAATCCTTCAGAGGAATTATTTCATAACATCACACGGTCCTTGTGAATGATTTCTTGAAAATTGCTGGTGGATTGATAAACATATATCGTGAAGTGATATCTATATCAAACCTCTCAGCAGCATTAGCTAGAACCTTACTGGAAAAAGTGATTAACGTGAATTCCGTTCAATCAATAGTAGAAATTGAACAATTAAGTACATAGAAGGGGAGGAAACTGAAGGCAGCTGAACCCAAGGATAATTTCCAAGGTCTGACTATAGGTAACCATGAAGTGGATTCAGCATCAGCATATATTAAGGCAAATTGCAGAGGGAAGAAAAATTAGGTTCTGGAGTTTGATGAGTTGCGAGACGATCTCAACTTTTTGAAGTTTGGGATTAAATACATGCTCTGGATAGTGGTTAATTATCATATGGAATGAACGAGAATAATGTTCCACCATTTCTGGGATACTATTGCACTTGTGTGTCTGGTGAGAGAACTATTGGTGCCGATGTACACATTGATAGTGTTTTGTGGTTCTTAGGTTACGCATGCCATCAAAACCCTATTAAACATCCATCGATAGAGATCCTGAATTCCATTTTTGATGCGGCAAATTGGAGATGTAGACACGCATGGTCTTGTAATCATTGATTTGTGATACTACTTACTGACAGTCACAACTATTCGAAGAACGATTTATTCGTGAAATGATATTGGACTAAAAGTAACTGAAAATGGCACGACAATACTTTTTGGATTAATTTCAACGTTCTCATCTGCTGTATGAACCTTATCTTTAGCGATATATTTGGGTCGGTAATATTAAAGTGGAAAATTTTCCGTGCTCCAATGAAAAAAACCTTCGAGCATTGTTTGGATCACAATCACATAATTTCGGAAGTCCATAAGATCGAATGTGCTGCTGAGGCAATTGAAATATGAGGTTTCACATCGGCAAAGGAACTACTCAAACCTCTTTCCACTATTCGACTATCGTACTTATGCTTGTTTCTTGAAGTATGTTCAGTTTCCAATGAACTCATTAGATATTCTCCTTTTTTTATTGGATTCAACTTGGCAAGTCATATGATTCTTCGAACTCCATTTTATATCGATTATCAATTATAATCTTGATTATCAGAAACAGTGTTAGCAGATTGAGATCCTTATTCTCCCTCATTACTCAGCCCGAATTTTTCTTTCTCACTCCTCATTCTCCATCCCTCCCATCACTTCTCAACCCTCTTTGGGGCCGTTCATAAAATACGTCACACTAAAATCAGCTTTTTTTGACCCCCTCCCCCCCCATTGTCACACTGTGTCACAATTTTTGTGACCCCCCTAGAAATATTTCGTCACAAAAACTAAGACCCCCCCCCCTGCTGAGTATGATGAATTCTAAATGATAGTAAACAAATTCTGAACATAAAAATATTTATTTAGTTTCTATAATAAAATTAATAAATATCTATCATAACGAACATATAAATAATATTTCTAAGATATTTATAAACAATTTCAATATGGATGGCCACAAATAATATAGATATTTTACATAATCAGAAGATTCAATGCTCAATAACACAATGAAACAGAAAAAAATCGCTTCATTTTGTTTCATTTGTATAGTGAAATACAGTGTATTGTAACAAGATTAATTCGCATTCTCAATTGAAAATGCATTCGCAAAAATGGAGTCACTATAGATCAAATTAAAAAATCTGACGAGTTTAGGAGTTCGTTAGAAGATGTCGCACATGTAGATTTCTACCAAAATCTACTGAAGATTCCTTTCTAACAAAATTTTTCAATTTTCGTCAGAAATCTACTAAAAATGTAGATTTCTACCAAAAGTGGTCACGCTGGCTAGCGCTCATGTCAAAAAATATAAACGGCGAACGTCACGTTGCCGTATACCCCCCCGTCCCCCCTTGTCACATCTTGTTACATCAGCCAGACCCCTCTCCCCCCCCCCTTGAATGCGAACGTATTTTATGAACGGCCCCTTTCCACTATTTGGCTATTGTGCTTATAAGCTCGAAATATGCTTGCTTCTTGAAGTCTGTTCAGATTACTGAAAAAACAAGTATTAGTTGTGTTCAAGGTGGCATATGTATGTGAAAGTGTTTATACCGGTGAAACATCAAGGCCATCAAGAATAAGAACAGCTGAACATAAAAAAAAATTGAGAAATAAATGATTCGAAATTAGCTTAACACATTATCAACCAATGGTATACACATGGTCGAATGGAATAACATCAATTTACTTATGACAGAACAGAATGGAACAAAAAGGAAACTCGAAGAGGCTACTTGCATTTTGTTAAACGGAAATGCAGAAATTGTAAGTTGTTCATTGAGTATGGATCAACGTTGGATGCCTCTTCTGAAAAGGGGAGTTGAACTGGCGCGATTCATTCAATTCGAAGTAGGTTGTGTCAAAATCAATGCTTGGTATGGCTTTTGTTGAATAAGTCATGCTAGTGTCACAGTTTGACCCTGCGTACCAAAAATTGCAATGTGATATATCGAATTCCTAGCGATAGTCGATTCAGGCCATAGAAATATTCCGCTTATACTGCATGGAGTCCTGCGTGATAGCCAGTTTTTACAGCACGCGGAACCTCTCTTCGACTCTCTTTGGTCATATATCCTTTCTAACACCTAGTCAACTGCGTGTAGGTTCAACAAATATCCGTTCCTCGACAAACCAATCCGGAATAACCTACTTTTCATTCAGCCAAGAACTGAATATTCTGCTTAAATGGTAGTGGGTATCCGGTTACTTGTTTCATCAATACTCATTCAGACCATTAGGGCCTGGGGCATCAAAGTTCTTTGAACCCCCATGAGCTCTCCGAAATTTATCCACGGTTATCGGTTGAGTCAGTATTGCGGGCTCAAGTAATTGAGTCCTCTTACAGAAAGCCTCAAACTGCGTCGGAGCTAGGGTGTCTCGCTTGAGACAGATGCTGAGGCAAATGAAATGGGCGGGAGGGTCTCTCGCAGAACTGTTTGTCCTCTGAGAAAGCCCTCACCCACCTCGCATGTGACTTTTTGCAGTCACTGTCGGTCCATAGCACACCTTGATTCAATGTGTGCTGAAATCTCCGCAGTTTTGCAGCAGTTTTCCGCCTAGGCGAGTGAATGGTCTTCCAGCCGCTAATTACTCCATGACACTTTCGATATTGAAATCATTATCATTATTGAGTGGAATAGTGATCCTGAGGAAAAATAACTTCAGGACAAGATGTAAATGACAATTATTAAGAAATATCTGTTCATAATAATGGCAGAACGGCAGAAAAGGACGTTGATTTCAGTCTAACAGTTATAATTAATTTTTTCAGGTCAATTAGAAAATAATATCTTTTTAATAATTTTCAATTTTTTTTTTTATATTTTTTATATACTCATAAGATCATCATGAAACGAGACTGATAACTTCACTACGGAATACATGTCTTTCAATGTGAGAATGCCTCTATATTATATTCAAATTACAAATGCATTTGACTTGAACTAACTTGACAAGAAAGACAGAATCGCATGATACTTTTCGGCTTTTTTCAGTGAACTCTTCAATTATTGTGATTCGGCAGATATCATAAACAGAATTCACCCAACAATAATCCTTAACTTGACGAATATACTAATGTGACAGAATGAAGATATACACAGAAAACTGAATAGTGATCGATTCATTGCTCGTGTCTAGTATCGGTATCGTCAATAACTATGCGGAAATTGACAGATCGCGTGATTATATACGCGCTGGCTTTGTTTCTTCCCAAAATGCATTTGCATTATTGATGTCTTATAGTATGAGTGAGTTCAAAAAGTGCATCATATTTCGAATAAAAAGTAAATCAAATAATTGACTGAATGTTCGTAAAATAATTGAATACGATTATTGTATTTTGGATCGTACATTGAAAGGTTGGATCTTATTCCCCTTAGCTTGCATGAGTATCTTTTCTCAAGTTTTGAATGAACTGGTAGGGTAATTAGGTGAAAAAAAACGTGACAACTTCATGCAGTATTATTATCTTGATAATTTATTATATGTAAATTTCAGAAAAGTCTGCACTCCGTACCATGCTCTCTGGCAATCGAAACAAACCTTGATGAAAGACACTCAAATACTCCTCACCCCACTGCTCCAAGCCAGACTCAAAAACTTCGCAAATTATTTGAGAAACATCCCGAGAAAAACAATCGGGAAAATTGTACCAATTTGCAAAACTGTATTGAAGCTAGCATTCTGCTAAATATCACACATTGAAGTTTTGGAACACTTGCAGGAATTTTTATGTTTTATAATAGAGATGAAGTGAAAGATAAAGAAATTAGAGGGATACTGCCATGCTATATAGTATTCTTCGTTTCAACGAAACTCTCCGAGAAAAATACCCAGGTTAAAGCCCGTTCAACTATATGGGAATAATTTGTTCTCTTGTAACTGTGCTTGTATTCATTTTGATCGAATCAGTGCCTTCTACATTTTCGAAAATTTTGTTCAGTTTGGAAAATGACATGCTTCAATCAAAAATTACACTCTCTTTTGCTGATGAAAAAGGAATAGGTGCCACTGGCAAAAATGTACAACTGCCAAATATGACATAGTTGACATTCTGAATGAACTCAAATTAAAAAAAACTAGCATGGTTAGAATTGGATTGAATGGTTTCGGAAGATTAGGTAAACAGTTGTTGAGGATAGCAATAAATGCATGCAAGAAGGTAAATACTTACGAATACCAAAAACATTTTTAGAACTTGTAACTTTCAGCAATGTGCTTCCGATGTTTCCAGAATTCTTATGATAAACGATCCTCATATGACACCGGAGAGCATGGCACATTCGCTCAAAAATGATTCTCTTTACGGAAAATTTCGTTCTGAAGTAGTGGAAATGGGGTCATCTCTGATGGTCGATGGTAATTTTTTTGAAAAAATCTATCAGTGAATCTTCTGCACCTTTTCTCTTCAGGTCAAAGGATAGAAGTTACAAGCGAAAGTAAAATTGAACAAATCCCATGGAAAAAATGTAATGTGGAATATGTGATTGATACCACCGGAAAAAACATGAATTGTAATAAAGCTTCTGTGAGTTGACCCAATAATCAGTTTGCACTAATTGATTTCCTTAGACATTCTTCTCGGAAATAGAAATGCCTCTATTTCTACAGTACCACTACTGGACAAATAAGATATTCAAAATAATCTCGAGGAGACTTTCTGTGATACTAAAATACATACATAAAACAACATTTTCTTGCTTGACCGTTCCTGGGATTTTTTTTTGATATCGAAAAACCTGCTTTTACGATGTGTAAAGTGTAAAAGTTTCGTTTACTGTTTAGCACCTAATGTTGACATCATGCGTTTATAATCCCTTCCACCTGTTTTTGCCTTCCGTTTATTACCGCTCATTGCTTAATACCACTTACAACGAAGTTCTGTTACGAATTCTGTTTCCGTTTTACAAATGATGACGACACATGCTTCCCTTATCTCACTTGTTTTGAACCATAAAACGACGGAATAAACATGTTTTCAGTGACCAGGTTTCCTTCACGTACCAGGTTTCCTTCACATACCATTTATGGTTCTCCCAGATAGAAAACCTCCATACCAGTAACTTGAACATAGTCCAAGTCCCTATTGTAGTTTGGACAGTCACGGTAGTGTAGGGTTAGCACGTTCGCCTTTCGAGCGTAAGACCGGGGTTCAAATCCCCGCCAGGCCACCGTGCTGGGTAAACGCACGTTAAAGGTACGGCCTCGTTAATCCATTGCTCGCACAAGTTTCGACTTCTGAGGGTTGACGTTCGTCAGCTGGTTAACGGAACGAACAATTTTAGTCAAATTGTAGGGGCTTGATAGACATTATTTTAATATTTTGTCATTGATATTAATTTCTTGATCTGTTGACTTATAATTTTCATTCTTCAACCATAATCCATTCTCATTTTTGTTTGTTTGCCTCATTTGATTTGACTTCTTCATTCATTCATTTCACCGTGTAATTATTTATAATCTATTGTTTCAATTTTATTCATTCTAGCTAATACGTTTCTTGCAACATATTCCAATAGAGGTTATCATACAGACAATAGTAATCCATCCGATCCAATACCACCCAGAATCTATCTGTTCTGGATGACTCCAACATGGGAATCGAACACGTGAACATATCGAACACTGATTGATTCTCGAAAGCACTATATTATTATGAATTCTTGAAACCGTAAAATTCATTTCGGCAAATATATGTTTGATACGAAAAATTGGAGTGAGGGACACCAATGTGGGAAACTTGTTATATGTATGACTCTTAGTGATCTCAGGAAGTCGAACCGAATATTTTCAGCAAATTCTGATCGTACACGTATATAAATACATTTTTCAGTTATTTCTAACAGAAGGGATCAAACGCGTGATAGTATCAGGATGTTCCAACGTACCAATTTTCATAGTGGGGGTGAACCACGCATGCTTCGAATTGAACATGAAAACGGTATCAGCATCAACCCCTTCACTCAACTGTGTGATGCCTATATTGAAAGTTCTGCACGAAAATTTTGAATTGAAGGTAAATATTTTCACACAAAATTTAATTCCAGATGGGAATTTTTATATGTATCTATACCATCTCTTCTGAGCAAAAACATATTTTTCGAAAAATATCGAAGGCGACACAATAACTAGTCACATCTTCTGTTGCATGCGCTGCTTATATGTCATTAAATCAGCGTAGATGATCGGTTCATTCTATAAACAGGTTCATAAACGGTGCGTTTAGAAAATATATGGCTTGGTACCATAATGATATCAAAATATTTTGTTTGCTTACGTTAGTTTTTTGTACGTGGTCTCTGTAAAATTATGCAATGTTTTGAGTGAATAGAGATTTTCTAGACGTTTGAAAGGAAACTTCATAGTGAATTCATTGGCTAGTCACTTTCAACTAGGTGAACTATGATTCGGGCCACATGATTCAGGGAATGATATTATCAAATGATTCAGAATGATGTAATTGGGATTCATAGTGAATTCATTGGCTAGTCACTTTCAACTAGGTGAACTATGATTCGGGCCACATGATTCAGGGAATGATATTATCAAATGATTCAGAATGATGTAATTGGGATTCATAGGTGGAAATATGGGTAGTTAGTTTTTATCGAGACTTGTGCAGTGGCTTAAACGGGAATGGAAAAAGGATTTATTGTGCGGAACGTGCGTCGTTATTTCTTCCCCTAGTTAGGTATATAATTTTTTCCGGTCATTTAGATAATTTCGAAAATGTATGTTTCTGAGGAAGCAGCTGTTCTTAAAGTGGGACATAATATTTTATGCGGAAGATTGTGATCCTGAAATTATTATTGTTTCCATCTCAGTAAATAACCGTCTTTTGAAGTGGAAAGTACATGGATATTTGAAATTAAAAATATAGGCTGTGTTTGTGAAATCTGTGTGAAGTCGAGTATTCATTACTTGTTTGGTGATAAAAAATGTATGTCTAATGAATATCCGTTGAACAATAATGTTTATCTAGAGCTACTTGAGTAGTAACTATTGAATTTTGTGCAGCGGCATCAACTGCTGTTGTAAGTAAAGTTGTGTTCAGGTAGTATTGTCGTATTTTGTTTCGCCAACACCCAGCTGCATAAATACACGCTTAAGCACCCATTATTATTATTATTGATAAAATAAACTTTACATGACGGAGCGACAGACGGCCCATATAGTCATACAAAGTTAATACACTTCAGCAGAATGAATGTTTGATGTGAAGTCAAACTCCACGTACGGATCTTAAAGATCATTAGGATCTGATGAGATGACAAGTATTTTTTGACTTGAAAAAGAGAAGTATTTATAAACCATTTAAGTCATATCATATCACTATAACGTGAACCCGAACTGAAACTTTTGGTCAAACTTGCTAGATTTGCTAGATTCTATAACAATTTAGTTGAATGAATTTGTTGATTTCAGAGAAAAATAGTTTGGTATTCAACTCATTAGGTAAGATTGTGAAAAATTGTATTTCAAAAGTGAAAGTGACTTGCCGATGCAAATAGGTAGTAGTTAGCACGTCCGCCTATCATGCTGGAGGCCGGGGATCGATTCCCGGCCACGAAACCATCGTGTTGGCATTCATTCATTAAAAGGTAATGCCTCGTTGATCCATTACTTCCATTACTAGCGCAAGTTACGGCTTCTGAGAGTTGACGTTCGTAAGGGGGCGTTAGCTGATTGAAGGAAAAACCAATCTCAAACACAATTAGCACTTTTTGGTAATAGTAGTTTTGTGATCACCAGCACAAAATCAATCTCTCCAAAAATAATCAATGACATCATCTGTTAGTTTTTGCTTTTCTAGCCTCTGCGTTATGGAAATATCTGGACGGAATAAATTGCATTCTCCTAGACGCTATTGGTTATATTCAGAGGTGAATCGTCATCAAAAATATAGCTCTAACAAATATGTTTCTATAAAAAATGGTACGATAACGTCTAAATAGCTCGTAATCTCAGTTGTGTATGTTTTAGGAAGCAATGATAACAACTTTGGAACCACTAAACAATACCGACAAAATTCTAGATGAAGGATATGGGGCAACCGGTCGAAGCAGCAGATCGTGTTTGAATAGCTTCTTTCCAACAGTATCGACCACGTCTCAAAAATTTGTGGACCGAATCATGCCCGAATTGGAGAGGAAAACCGAATCTACGGCGATAAAAATACCGGTTCCATGTGTTGGTGCCGTCGAAGTTACAGCAAAGTTAGTAGATTAAATTTAGGGCATTAAATTTTAGTCATTAAATATAAAAAGGTAAAAAATTTAGAGGATCAACTATTTCTACTAAAATGATTAACGTTTATTAGATCAGATCCTAGATCGTTTCCTCTTTCGATCCCATCAGACCGTGACATCGATTTCTTTATAAAATACTGGCTTGAAAAACATTGAAGTCATTCTAAATGTCTCTCGAAGGGATTCCCATTTCAGTTAAGTGATATTTCAAAACTGCTTAAAAAATTTTGAATGAAGGAAAAAATATTCTCAACGTTTTTATGAGACGATCAAGGAGCTTATTTAAGTTTGGATGATGCATCCTCAATATTTGATATTATTATGCACTGTAATTTATCCGCTATCATAATTCATAAAGAGCAAATTGATCCATCGACACAGCGAGGCATGACATACCGCAATCACCATGCAAAACATAATAAATATTACAATAAAATATGAAGCAAAAACAAACAAAAAATGATTATATAATTGTCGATATAGAATTGCCAAAGAAAACTAATCGTTGCCTTGAAAATACGTGTGGTAGGAGACCATGAGCTCGTCCATGAGGCTTAGCCGAATACACCACGTGGAAAACAACTCCCAAAATCACCCCTAACTTTTGTTTTTCAAATTGCCCCTCAATATTTGTTTTGGTTCAACTTACAGCATATTAAGCCTGCTTCACAACACGCATGCCAGTCGGCATGTACAAGCCAAGTCGGACGACTTGCATGAGCGTGGGTAGTAAAAGTCGTGACTTGAATGAAGTCGAAAGTTGGGCATGAAGTAAATGGGTCAGACCCGATTGCGTACAGTTTTTTCAATTGCAAGTCTGAACGTGCGTGTATATGCAAGTCTGTCGATTTTGAGATAAACGACTTCTTGCCGGTGTGGCTGATTTACGTAGCGTACCTCGTGATTCTTACCAGAATTTATTGACATTTATAAGGAAAATACGAGTCTATGGAAAGTGAAAAGCAAATACAGTAACAAACAAAAAAAAACAGCTGCATTCGAAATCCTCTTTTGTCCAACGTTTACGTTTTATTGTTATAACGACAAGTATAACCGCAGCACATATGAGAATCTCCTCGTCGGAATTCATTTATGCAAACTAAAGCCGTATGTAAAAGTTGACACGTGCATGCAAAGATGAATAACATACTTTTCTATCAACTTGGCTTGTCAAGCCAAGTTTTACGATTTGATCGTACGTGTGGAGCGGGCTTTACATTCCTAATTCAACGATATATGTAATGTATATAATATGTAGCTGTAATATCTACCACACTTCATATAATATATGTCTGTCACATTTGACGATAGTTAGGAGTAGTCATTTTATATTATTCAATTCCATAATAATTGTTGACTATCAGAATGCCTTTTATCTTCACTCCCAAGGAATACGCTGATATGCTTCTAAGAATAAACGTGCTGCGGAGAAGCTGTATGAGCAGCGCTTTCCTGATCGTCGACAACCAGGACGCACCACGTTTTCGTATGTAGAAAAAACAATGAGAAAGGGATCATTTCCAGGTAAAACAACCAATGCACGAACCGAAACATGAGGATGTGCTTCGGCGTAGGTCATCACATTTATATAATTTTCCTCAGTTCGTACTTGATGTGGTTTACCCGGAAATGAACCCGTTCGTATTGTATTTTTTACATACGAAAACGTATTGCGTCCTGTTTGCGACGATCAGGAAAACGCTGCTCATACAAACTTCCGCAGCACGTTTATTCTTTCGGTATTCACCAAAATACACAATCATATCAACGTATTCGTTGCGAGTGAAGGTGAAGGGCATTTTGATATTCAACAATTATCATGGAATTGGGTAATATAAAAAGTTTTCAGAAAACCCTTGAATTCGTACTTGACAGTTGTACATTGAAAATCTCTGAACTTTTGTTAAATGTGACAGACAGATATGAAGTGTAGTAGATATTGTGAAAGTTCCAATTAATACCAGCCCCTAATGAATTCAATATTCTTGACTAACTTCACAACTACATATTATGATTTATCGTTGAATAAGGGATGAAACATGCTGTAAGTTGAACCAGAACAAACATAGAGGTGCATTTTGCAAATCAAAAGTTGGGGATGGTTTGCTAAGGGGCGGATTTTGCCGTGCTGATCCCGCTCCGACTTTCAATAGAAACACGATGAGGTCATTTAGGCCACGCTCCGATCGTTCCGGGTAAGATGCCTAGGAAACCCTGGTGTATCTAGTGATTCGATATTGTTTAGAATTTCTTGGCGAAAAACAATCGACGATTACAAAAGCTTTCTAATTTTTGTATAGGGGGCGTTATATGAGCATTTTCGAAAATCTGTCAAATGTCGGTTTTGACAAATTGACGCAACTCTGAGGTTTATTGTTGTCAATGAAAACTCTGAAATTATTTCTTCGCATTCAATAGTGTTTGAAAGTCTATATAGAAAGTCTATATAAGTGGAATATGTTTTGAAGTTATTACAAGTACTTTTTCACGATGTGTAGAAGATTTCGTATTTTGTGTGGTCAGTCAAAATCTGGGGATTCAAATATTCTTCTTTATTCAGCACCTAAGGTAAGTACAAAACAAATCGCCCAAAAATAATAACATGAATGTTGCGTTGTAGCTAATTTTATTCGTTTCAGCTTGAGCGAAAGTCTTATATATCGAGAAGGAAACATCTGTAGCTCTTATCAATGAGATATCGAAAAAAAAGTTTTGTTTAAATGAAGGAAATATCGATGTGATACGTATTTTGAACCGTTGCATAACTGCGATGTGTGTATCCTCAATTCCAAGATAGTTTATCACTTTCATTACACTAGCATGAATTTTGTCGTACATTCTCAGGTGAATGGGCAAAGTAAAATTTCTCGGAATCAAAGTCTAGTCTTACAAACTGATATAAACACTAAAAACTTGTAGAGGTAGCAGGTGACAGAGACAGTATTGACAGATTGTAAACGGTAGGTGTCCACGTTACATGCACGTTTTCTGAAACGCATTTGATTGGCTGTCAGGGGTGTCAAAATCTCAGTAGGCAAATAATAAACAGTGGTAGAATATTCGGTTGCACATTCCTCTCTACTGAAAATTAAGCTTCATATGGTATATAACTGATCGCCATCTACAATAGGGAAGTTATAATTTTATGTGACGTCTGGCGGAAATATAACGCACTGCTATAATTTGACAAACAAACAGCTTCCATTTTTGTATGTTAATTTATTGAGTTCTTTGGTGTTTATTCAGGAAATCTCATCTGAAGTTGTAGTTTTTTATATTAATAATAACAAACAATCACGGACGCAGATCGCTCAGTGAGGCGTATAAAGTGTTTGGTGCCAAGTTGCCGCAAACTCTAGGAACCGAAATCCAAAGTTGTCTTTCCACACGTTTCCAAAGCGAAATACATCTTTGGTGAGAAACATCACGGAGAGTGGATTGAAAGATAGAATATACAGGTACAAGGCTTGGAAAATTAAACTGATACTGCAAAAATCACCATCTAGAGCGGCTTCAGTGTGTTCCTTGCATTTCAAGAAAGATGATTTCTTGTTACCTGGTGAGTCTGTTTGTCCATTTTTAGGCGAAGTTATGGCGCATTTCATCATCCATGTAATGAAAGCCTCTTTGGTTCACTAACACTACACTAAAACTTAAAAATTTCCTGGAACAAATATTATTAGATTTTGAAACACGATGGATCTATGTTCACCTCCAATGAATAGTATTGTGGAGCTATTCAAAGCATCATGAACACAGTTATATGATCAACTTTCACGAGAAAAATTTCGTACAGTGAAAAGATAGCAATATAACCACCAAAAAATTGTCTTTGGAAAAAAAATGATGACTGTATTTCTAGTTGTACCAGTTGACTGAGAAATGTAAACAAGGTAACTATTTCCAAATGGTGGATATAGTTTAATCACCACAAGCGCCCTCGTCGGTCGATATTCTTCCCTATAGCGATCTCAGAAATCAAGCAATGGGTTTTCGCCAAGGTAGATCTGAAAATTATTCAGGTATAAGTTGATACACCAGGGTTTCTGTAGGGATTCCTTAGTTCCGGGGGGAAAAAAATTTTTTGTTTTCTTGAAAGGATTTGAAGCGGTTTTGTTATGCCATCTACACTATAATGTCGATATTTCCGATCTCTTTACAATGCACGAAAAAGGTATCTTCTCCGAAGGAAAAAAAGTGCAGAGTTCTGTTTGTCAGTTCGAAATGTTGAAAGAGTGATGACGAAGCTTCAAAATAGCGCTGACAAGAGGTTTATGCAGGAAATGAAAGTTCACGCATTTAAATAATCTTCGAATATGAATGATCTCCGACATTGACAAAAAATTCTACCTTTTTTTTTCTGAACTGATTGCCATCT
>JAVJAQ010004281.1:0-16398 GCA_032362365.1 Zygogramma bicolorata | reverse complement strand
AATTACACATTTTCTTGATAACTTATACATAATACTGTTAAGAATCCGCTAGCGCTCTCCTAACGCCGGCTCTGGCGAGATCGTAAACGCAGATGAGGAATCGCGTCGTAGCGAACGTTATTTTCCAAGAACCCGTAAATGCCGCCTGGAGAATTCCAGACACGTCATCGGGGCTTCTCTCGAGGATTCTCGATAGGTACACAGGTGTGTATATATACGGGACAGACTTCGCCGCGGGCAGAATCAGTTAGTCAGAGAGTTAGTTACGAAACAAGTTTTTATTTGGAGAGTTAATTATTCGGAAGTTTGTATTCAGAGCTAAGTGAAGCGAGTTTAGTAGGGCTAAGTGGAAAGAGTTTTGTTATTGCTAAGTGCGAAGGTGGAGAATTTTTAGTACAGAGTTTTAGTACCGAGCATTGGAAAGTTATCGGAGCGATTTAACCCAAATAGCACAAGTACGTCCAGTGGACGTACTGCATATGTACGGTGAGGATGCATTGTACGTATTTAGGACGTACTTTTGTCTCCGACAGACGTACATAAGACCTCCCTGCGACTTACCGTTTCCGCATAGTCGGTAATCCCAGGTACGTACTTTTCTAGTCCACACAGGACCTGAAATGTACAGAACGGGGGACTGTTTGGGACATTCCGAAAACGTACATTTTCCATTCTGTATGCGCTATCCCAAGTAGAACAAACATATTTGACCAATATTGGTTCGATATTACGGGAATATTAACCTTATATTGTAGATGATATCAATAGTGGCCACAAAAAAAATGTGAACATTCGGCGATATTAGATCAATATTCGAAAACAACGTAATGATATATCATTTGATATCACTTAATGAATCTAAGTTTTCATATTCGGGATTATTCATTTCTTTTTTACCAAATAGTCAAGTTGGAAATTTTACTCATTCAAGTGTACTAACCATCTAACCGAATACTTACTTGGAAAAAGACCTGGCTGCTGCGGGGCTTGAACTCTCGACCTTTTCTATGGAGATATTATTGTCGACCACTGTTACGCTCTACGGCACGGAGATACTTGTTTTTAAGAAGGAGTTGGGTGCTATAGATGTGATGACTTCAAGTTAGTTTTGTTCGAGATAATATTAAAATTTTAGAAAGTTCAGTAACAATGAAAATATATTCGAAAAAACACTAAAGGATCACTGTCTCATGTGATGGCGGTTTTGGAATATCAAACTTGCTGTGCAAAAAATTCTGTATGTAATTTTCTGGTATTTAAATTCACCACATGTCGATGTTTCAATTTTTCCAAATTTTTTTAGAAATAATTCATTATGAATATTGCATTACCAATATTGATATATGTTTGAATACACTAAGTGATCACTCTCAAAATCCCAATACCTCTTGAACCGAAAGGAACCCAATACGTACGTACTCGGGAGGTCCAAACAGTATGTACATACTAACAGAAATGTAGAAATTGAAAGGAACCCAATCCGTACGTACTCAGGAGGTCCAAACAGTATGTCCAAAAAAGTACGTCAACGAGACGTCCAGATAGTATGTACATACGATTTCCAAAAATGTACGTCATTACTATTATGTCCCGCAAACGTTTCGAAATATACGTATCTGAAAGGGACTCAATATGTACGCACCTGGAAGGTCCAAATAGTACGAACATAGTTCTTCCAAACATGTACGTAAATGATACGTCTGAGCAGTACGTACATGAGATTCACAAAAAAACACGTCATTGGTATGTCCCTAATTCATTCCGAAAAGTACGTACCTGAAGAGGAGTTAATGTAAACGTATCAGGGACACTCAATAAAGTACGTACATAGTACTTCCAAGCATGTACGTTTTTATTACATTCCGATTGGAACGGGACCAAGTATGTACCTACATGGGACGTCTAACCAGTACATACATTATGGTACATCCGGTAATGTACGTTCTTCGAATGTCTCCTATACGTCCCGGGACGTATCGACGTAACTGGGACATAAATGGTTCGTCTTCAGGACGTCGTGTGCTATTTGGGAAGTGATTGCAATCAAAACAGAAGTGGATTTTTTGTCGATGTCGTAGATCATCTATGTTCTGAAGATTATTCTAACGTCTAAACTTTCATTTCCTTTATAAACTTCAATCGTCAACTCTATTTTGAAGCTTCATTATCTTTCTCTCAATATTTCAGTCAAACTGATAGAACTCTGCACCTATTTTTACGTTCAAAGTAGGAAACTTTGTCGTACATTGTCAAGTAAACGAAAATATCGACATTATACTGTAAATGGAGCAAAAAAAAAACCCTTCAAATCCATTTTACACAGGCATTGACTAACTATATCTCTATTAACAATGGTAGCGAGGCCAGAAATTCAGCTAAGTCGTTGTCAATCTTCTTTGTTGCAGAGTTGAACATATAATTTTTTCACCGATTGTTAATAATGTTAAATGTTGGATATTGTATTTGCAAATTATTAGAATTATCAAAATCTTTTTATTTTTCCTGTAGTGATAAACTGAAACAAAATTTGATAGAAATCGCAAGTATTGGAATGGTTGCTATGGAAATGTATATGTTCATAGTAATTATAGTTTGAAAAAATTATGGATGGACAGTGAGTAAATATGCCCATTTCTTTATAATTTACCAAACAGGTAGTAGGCGATTCTTCCAGTCAACTGAATCGTTATGATTTCATATCCACACAAGGTAGGATAAAAATTCCACTAATCACAGAGAACAAAATAGTTGGTTACCAGGAACAATCTCGTAGTGACAATTCTGATGTCTACCTACAAAAAAAAATCCAAGTTGTTTCATTTAAGCATAAATAAATCTACTTATATCTGAAATATTCTCTAGTTTATTGAGAAAAGTTTGAATTATTGCAACTGATTTTTTTTCTTGGACTCACATCTACTCTACACCAATAATTTACGAAGATTGTACAGTCCAAATGGCCTAGTTCGTTAAAGCGTACGCCCTTTATTGAGATGATCCACTTTATAATTGTTAGTTCGAGTCGCACCATTACCGTTTTTTTTTAATTTTTTCAATTTGACACTACGAATTTCATTTGTATCGTTCAGTAATGAATTTTCTTTCCTAATAAGTTGAACCAAATATGCTACATCATCAGAGTTATCAGTATATCAATGAAAGATCATTAAAAATCATATATGCTGCTAATTTCGAACCTCAGTAATAATAAAAATGTTTGAAACTGATTTTCATCAATCCTGTCGAGGAGTCTTTTGGGCGAATGAATTTAGTCCAGGAGTACCAAGACAAGTTGTTAATGTTCGCTCAAATTGTGTGACATTTCATTTTGTGTTTTGGAAAACCATAGAACAGTCTCTGAATAGTTGGTAGATACTGCATGGTTCTTTTTGCTATTATTATTGAAATAAATGGTTGAAAGTGCTTGTCAAATACATTTATTCATTATATTAACTGAGAAATACAAAAAAAAAGGTTTGTGTGGTAGGTCAATCAAACAACACTCATCTCTTCTTTCCATCATCCCTCCTTTGACGATCTCTATCTCTATGCCTGTCCTTCTCCTTGTCTTTATCTCTTTTGTCTCGTTTTTCTCTTTTATGATCCCGATCCTTATCTTTTTTGTGTCTGTCCCTGCTGTGATGTCTTTCCCTGGACCGACTTCTATCTCTGTCTCTTTTCCTTTTCTTCTCTTCTTTTTGGGGAACTTCAACTATATTATATTTTGACTCATCCTCCAGCTCAATTTCTTCGTCCAAATCGTCTTCTAGAGCTGAAACTTTGGCCTCTAACTCATTGTTTTCTTCGAGAACAGTCCGTTTTTGAATACGAGGGAGAATAACATCACAAACCTGTATAAAATAAAATTCAGTACTTACATAATAGCAAGCTTATAATCAAAGTTTCATGTCTATAGTGAATGGTGAGAAAATTCAAGTTTCCATAACTAGTTTATGGCATATATTCCATACAGAGCTGTCGAAGATACTTTGGAAAAGTATCTAGTTACTAGATGAGTTACTCTTCGAAAAAATGTCGAAAGATACTTTGGGTATCTAGTTACTCTTTGAAAAAAGGAACTTAAATACTTATCTTAAGTTACTTTTTAAGATACTTAATAAGTTACTTTTTAAGATACTTAATAAGATACTTTTTCAGTTACTTTGTAATTTGTACAAGGTGTCTCAAAAGAAATTTTATATTCCAAAAATCGATAAAAAATAAAATAAGCCGTTTATCGATTTTTTTATTAATTATTAAAATACACTCTTTGGGAATTTATTTGTTAGAAATAATGTCGTCCAAACGACATTATTTTTAGCGACATTCATTCAATCACTTTATACTTTTCGGTATCTAAGATACTTATCAATATCTAAGATACTTTTGAGTATCCAAGATACTTTTGAGGATCTAAGATACTTTTCAGTATCTAAGATACTCTTCAGTATCTAAGATACTTTTGAGTATCTAAGATACTTTTTAAAGTTACAAGATATAGTTCCTTTTAAAAAGTAATCAAGATACTAATTACTTTTTACCAAAACAGAAAAGTAACTAAGATACTGTATCTTAGATACTTTAAAGTAACTAAGTTACCCTAAAGTAACTAAGATACTTTTTTCTGACAGCTCTGATTCCATATTTGTTCCAAAAATATAAAGATTACCCATTCAAGTACAAATTATATAAAATTGTTGGAAAATATTTCATTCATAGTCAAGTAGTAATGTGCAGTTACAGAATATTGTAAAAAACAATGAACTGCTTCAAAGCAAATAATGAGAAGAATTGTGCAGCAATCATTGGTTGAATTATTGAAAATATTGAAAGGATACATACCCTGTCTTCTCTTAGTAGTTCATATATGAACTCATCCATATGCACTAATTCGAACTGTGCCTGACGATTTTGCCTCCTCAGCTTTCTGTTGTCATTGTAAAGAGGTTCCAAATACTTGTAGCAGTCCAATGATGAACCAGTAAGTCTCATGTAAAAGGCCCCCAAAGCTCTAACATACTTGAACTCCTCGTTCTTTATGAATTCGACCACAATATCCTTTTCGGGTTGTATCTGCAGCATTTTGAGAGTCAAGCAAAGAAAAGGAGTAGGCTTGATATTCCCACCGAATACCCCACCAATGAATCGCAGCTCCATAGCTTTATCTACCAAAAGCTCTGCGGTGAGTGCAAAGCACTCCTCTTTCCAATATTTGGAATCATAAATTCGGGAACGGATAATTTTCTCCACCAAATACTGAGGGTTGGTCCCATGGACAGATTTAGCATCTTTAACAGTTCTATTTGCCATATCACTATTCAGATAAATGAATATTCTAATCTACCATTCTATCTGCAAATTTTGTTTATATTGTATCGACGACTGTCAACTGTCAACTACTCAAGTGCTGTGCAGTGTTGCCAAATCAATTGCAATTCTACCACCCTAAGAACTACTTATTCATCTTCTTCAAAATTGAGAATGCTGGAATAGCTTAAAACTTCGAATTGGTTTCCATCTATATATTTTTTTTGAACTAACCGAAAGGTGAACAACAAATATTAATTCTATGGAGTCTATTGAGTGTTGTATTTGAAATTATTATTTTGGAAGTATTTATAACTTAATACAGTACAGAAGTGCGAAGAGTGAAATAGATATGAAGTGTTGTTGTGGTTTACAAACCAAAATGCAGCGAATTAATTGAAGTATTCCTACAAAATCGAGAAAAATGTGCTCGGTATCTCAGTGCCCATTATATAATACTAGTACTATTTCACTGCATAAATTTCCCATTAACGACAAAAAGCTTTGTCTCAGGAGGAAAAATATATTGAAAATTAATAAACCAATAACTAAAAATATGTTTTTAAGTAGCCTCCACTTTCTAGAGTGTCTGAAAATAAAGTTCAGTGGACGTTTCAGTTCCCATTTTGAAGTCATTTTCAAGACTTTATAATATAATATTTATTAATATATAGTTAAAGCAAAGTATGATTACATTTATGTGAATAAATCATAGTTTTCTAGTCTGTTTTTTATCCTTTCACACTATCTCCCAATTAGTCAGTAGAATAACTGCCAAGAAAAAATTGTATCTCCTTGGTTAGACACATTTTTTTAAAAAGCATGATTCATTCATGATTGGTAAGATTGCAACCTTTGGTATGAGATCAGTTACCCCAACACCAAACTAATATCACTTGATATTATCAATTTTCTTCTGAAATAGATAACCTTGTTAACGAATTGAATAGTTAGTGGAGTGATATCAGTTCAGCATTAGAGTTGTTGATCTCTATAAATCAATGATTCATTCCACTGATTTATTGGCATCCAATGCTTCAACTCTTCGAAAAACAAGTTTGGTGCGTTGGAAGTGGAGTACCCAACCTATTTCTTCAGCTTTTTCTTTTGAAGAAACCTTTTATGTTCTATAAGCTTTCTTCAAAATAATCAGTAATGAATTATACAATGTATAAGTACAGAAAAAGGTTTTGTAGAAAAACAAAAATCAGTTTTTTTTTCATGATTTATTTGAATAGTAAAAAAAAGCATTTGTTGAAACACTAACCGGTGACATGTTTTATAAAATCAGATATATCGATCCTTTATTTAGCACAAAAAGCTAATTACATGCAAAAATTTTATGAAAATCATTTTTTACTTCTTACTTTTATTACTTTATTTTACAGGCACCTGCATCTTTATTGAACATTCTGTATAAGAATCAGCTGTCAATTTTTTGGTAATCGATCATAGAAAAAAGTTGGAAAAAGGTTGTTGATAGAAAAGTCAAGAAAAAGGTGAAGTAATTTTGTACCCTGTTTGAGAAGAAAAATAAAGTTTTTTTTTTAACGAGACTAGTATTGATACAGCTTTATTAACTGGAAATATTACATAATATTTAGGACATGACATTACCTACTTATTAACAATATATAATGGTTGCAATATGTTTGCAGAACCCAGATAAACCCGCTTTGCAGGAGCATTGGCATTTCCATCCCTCATCAGCCAGCAATATATTGATTTCATGTGGATGTTCTACTGAAGCTTATGTTTGAAAACATAAGTTCCTTATTTTTTATGGTTACTTCCTTCCACTCCACATGCAATAATATGCCCTGCTTTGAACACAGCTTTACCCTCTTTCAGCGGTCTAGTTCTGCATCCCACGTAATCAAGAATACTACGTAGCTCCAATTCTATACTAGACATTTCGATCTGGAATGTAGGTAGGTGAAGTACTTGAAATTATAACACTCACGAGTAAAATGAGGCTGTAATACTAGCCAAACATGTGACTACCTTAGCACACAAAGCAACTGAAGACAGTAATTATCACTCAACAAGTCCTCAAGAATGCAAAACATGAACTATTAGTACCATTACTTCAAATGGCTAAAATTTGTTGTTCACCCTAAAGTGAAGCCATCTTGGATTTAGCAGCGCCATCTAGCGGTTGACGATTTTCGCCTATTCGAATCAACACCTACGAGCCTATTATGAACAGTGAGTCATGCACCAACTCATTGCGCTACCGGGATGCACAGGTAACTTCTGCGGAATCATGAACAAAGCGTATTGCTGTAGCTCTATCATAATATTTGCCGTCGAACTTTCTCAATATATTCTCTTCTTTAACATATCTATGCTCCTTTATCGATTTCGGTAATACTTCGGTCGCTATGAGCACCTTTTTTGAATAGGAGAGTTAGAGGTGTTTGTTCAGAAGGACGAATTTTGTGTATTCAAACAACAGAAATTTAATGTGAAAAATTGCGAAGTTTCACAAGAAAATGGACCTGTATCTCCGAATATACGAGACCGCCGAAAATTTAATTTGGATTTTTTGTAGAGGAGCCCGAATTACGTAAGTTCCACAAAAATAGTGCTCATAGCGACCGAAGTATTACCTCGATTTCTTCCTTTTTTTATATAATAGAATATAGTCCAGGTCGTCAAAGTTATAATTTATATCAGTGATGACGTACCATGACGGAACTTTTACTTTATCCTCCCGAGGGACGAAAAGTACAATTTTGCTTCCTACAATGTGGCCAGGATAGGTAAACTTTGGATTGAAGTAGGCGGAAAAAGCATTCATAAATATGTACGTGAAAACCACAGATTATCAAAAAACATTAATTTTTTAACAGAAAAGATCCAAACATAGTCACAAAAAAAGCGTTTTTTGCCCCGTTGCTAAGGAAATATACAAAGAATTTGCAATGTCTACTGTCATTTACTTACATATCATTTTTTTTTTAATTGTAAGTAGGCAGCTAACGACACTAGCGCACTGTAAAATTTTCCGTGCGAGTGCATAGAAAAATCCCACTGTCGGTGCGCTGTACTGTTTTCAGATAGGTATGATGAAAAAAATTCAAATCATCACTTATATGGATGTATTGTTGAAGTCAATTTTGTGTCTGGTTTCGTGGTGATGTTTTAAGGTCATGTCCGAATTACGTACTGCTAGTTCGTGCTCGTAGGACCTGTTTGATACTCGTCGGTTTGTCTGTCCTATGTATGTTCTCGGGCATCCTGACAAGGAATTTCATATATTCCTTGTAATTCGTTGGATATTATATCTGTAGGTGAGGAAAGAGGATATTTGATTGTTTGCAGTGAAAACTGTCTTTTTGTCGTGTTGAGTCAGAATTCGGTTTACTTTATCAGTGACTCCCCGAATGAAAGGAAGGAAAGCTTTCGAGCGTTCAGCCGAATCTTCCGGTGGTTTAGGGTGCGAGAAGCGGGTTTGTTGGCGTTGAATAGTTCTCTGGATCTGGGGGCAGGAATGATCGCTTTGAAGAAGGGCTGATGTGAGCTTTTTCAGCTCACTGCTGGGTCTACTGTGGTCATCTGTGAGTTTGATGGATCTGTTGATAAGAGAGTTCAGTACGGAGCTCACCTGGGCTGGATGATGGTGGGAGTTGGCATTGAGATATTTATGAGTGTGCTTGGGTTTTCGATAGGGATTATTTTTCATTATTTCGCCAGGATCTACCATCTCAAGGATAACCGTCTGAGAATATTTGGTCCTAACTTTCTCAAAAATGACGCCGTAATGCTAGAAGTTGTCCCTGATAACAATCAATGACCCACAATGACCATTTGGAATATTATATAATAATGATAAATTCATGTTTTTTGTCCTGTATATCCGAAACGATGCGGAAATTCAAAAATCCTTAACTATTCCTGAAATATTCCAAGGAAAAACCTCTCGAATATTGGTTACATGTTTAATGAATGCCTTGCATGTACTTTATGTTCCAGAGTATCATCTTTTGAAGTAACAAGAGAGAAAAATATCATTATTTTGAGCATCTATTACTGGTATTCGTGGTATTTTCTGTTAATATCAAACGCAAGATGAATAAAAACCCTGGTGTGTTGACTAATACCAAATAGATTGTAAGATAATTTTCTCGACTTCTCGCTTTCTTGATTTCGATCAATTTTAACTGATGAGATGCCTTCGAGAGTTTGCCAGCAGAGGCGCACCTTACGTGATTTTAATTTAATCTGTGATGCCATGATATCCGTCTGCTCGACGGCCATTCGATTATTTATAGATTTATAGGTTATGTTTATTTCAGTCTCATGTTTTGCATGCAATTTCTTGCTTTCCAGCGAAATGCGAGAAATTATGTAGTCATCACATTTTGACTGATTATTAGGTATTCCTTTTGCTTTCAATTTTATGAAAAATAAATCAAAAACTCAGTGATTGTGATGTGATTTTAAATCTTCCGAAACAATAGTTGTGAGTGAAACTGGAGAGTATTGATATCTTATCTTTCTACTTTCTGAGGAACCGAAGAGATAGATGAGTACTTATTTTTTCTTCATAGTGTTAAAATTTTTTCAATGTGATTACGAGCCGATGATATGAGGAATAAGGAATACCTACAAGTTACACGAGCGTTTTATTTTGAGCTTTGTAAATCGATTCATAATAACTATCACTATAAAATCAAACAAATACAAGAACAGCAACGATAAACTCCCAAAAAGAATATAAACAAGAAAAACGTGAAAAGAAACAAGAACTAGGTACAACATTTTGAATATTAAAAGAACTTTCAAATGCATTCAAATTGAACTGTCAAACATTTCAAAAAAATTAATAGCTTTTCATTAGACGAACTTGACTTTATGTATTTTGTATACTGATATAATTCTATTGGTGAACGAAAGATCCCGCAAGAGTTTATCCAATGACACCGCCGGTATCGAAAATCACTCGTAATCTGCGCCTCAATGAAAATGTACCCTTAGAAAATCGCATTTGTATCACCACCTCAACACCACCTACCGTCAAAAAATGTAAGTTTACTCTTCGATTCCTCAGGTCGAGAGTAATTGGCTAAACAAAAGCATATCGGTCAAAGCACCAGGGTTTTTGATCATCTTGATCAAACGCCATGAACTTCAATCTAATGGTCGGTTCATACACCACACTTTTACTTTAACTTTATCTTTTACTTTAAGAAAGTTGTCACAATGTAAATCAATCGAGGCGTTCATACACGGCACTTGTACTTTTAGTTTAAGGATGAGAACTTTTACTTAAGAATGAGATAATTTTAGGGACTGCGCATGCGTGCCATTGACGTAATATAATATGGACTGGGTGTCGCTCAACCCTCAAACACAAGTTCTTGCGGCCCGAACCAACTAAGGGCATCTGCGTCATAGTCGTTATCGTCATAATGTGTTACGTCATCAGTAATATGTGTTGCATACTTAAATTCCGAAAAGGTCTTAAATATCCCTAAAAATAAAACAATGCACTATTGAACACTTCGAATAGCTTCAAAAAATCGCAAAAACAAATCAACAGACCAACAACTCCCCCACTGTAAACCGGATTTTTGGCTATGCAAATATGCAACAAGTGATACATTGTGACGTCACTCGTAAGTGGTGACGCAGTTGCCCTTAGTTTAATATGTTCATGCCGTTTTAGGCGTGGGGATCAATCCTCTCACTCTAATGCCCAGTCCATACTATTAGGTCTATGATGCGTGCATGTGAAGTCATCACAGCAAGCAGTGCCACCAACATTATAAGGAAACGTAGCCCTGTTCTTCTTCTGAATATTTTACAGAAATGATATAAAATGGGTGTGCTAGTGTGCTGTGAATTCAGATATAAACAAAATAGCAAATTGCAATCAAAACAATGACGTAACCCACGATTACTTCTTTTTCTTCGTTTGTTTTTGATCACTGCGCATGCGTCCTGTTTACTTCAACACTGGTGTATGAACGGTCCAATTCCATTCTTGAGGTAAAAGTAAAAGATAAAGTAAAATTAAAAGTGTGGTGTATGAACCGACCATAAGTCCTTCGGCAAGTGTGACGGGTTACTGACTCCCTAGGCCATACCTCAGGAGCAGCATATGGTTATCTGACCTATCACTATAAAACGTGAGAGAGTCAGTCTTCGATACGGCATAAATATATTCTCAATAGAAAATTGTCTGTTCCATTGGAGGAACGAAGTCACGATCTCTCGATCTCGAACCCTTGGGTGAAGTATATATTGAGAACTACTGATACAGATTTCTGTGAAATTATTTTCTCCAGATGAAGTTCCGAGAAGTTACGTCGAAGTTTCATCTCGAAACTTGTCACTTGTATAAATGCAAGTTCCCTGCGACAAGTTTTGGGACATGATATGTCACGTAGTCACATCGCAGTGACGTCCCTGCGACGTAAATGTTGATATTTCGAAATTTTCAAATCCTCGTTCTCCTCATCTTATGTATTGATTCGAAATCAGCAAACATCGTTGAACAACTGAAATGAGTAGACAATAAAGCTCATCAACTTGGAACGTCACTATTAAACTGCCGTTTGTTGAATTCGATTACAGCAAAATATAGGATTTATAATCTGTTCAACTTTTGGTCGAAGTCATTAACAACAAATTTTGAAATACCGAAACCATTACTATACGAATAGAGGTGGTAAAATTTCACCTTTATTTTTGTCCAAAAACTTGCAGTATTTCACCTCTTTCACAATATAATCATGAAACAAAACCTTATAAACCTACTGCGAAGTGGAAACATGAATGACTTTTGTCAGTTTTTATATAGAACCCTATAGATGATTTAAAAACTGTTTAGGTATGTCATAATCGAATAAAAATGGTCTGATGACCACTTCTGAATCTTGAAATCGACCCTGACCACAATGTTTCATCGATTCACTGTAATAATTCTTGTTTATGTTATAAGATCAAGATAGAAAATTCCACAGTATCCAAGATATTAACAAACTGACCCTGGGGACTCACCTTGATATACAATTAGTGTGTTCCTAACAGATAAACTTGAGATCGGTCATGCAGTACCTGACATCCATATGAGACAAGTGCAATGGCAAAAGTTGCTGTGCAGATTTTATTAGCTCTTTCCTTTTCTGGTGAGTGACTGTTTGGTGCAGTTTGTGGATTTTATTGCTATCCTGTTGCTTTTAATAGATCTTGAATATTTGTGTCATTATTGTGTAAGTGCCAGCGTGGTTGAATTATGTCGTTCTATCATAACACTACATTATCACGAACTCTGAGGTCGTTCGTTCAATAAATAAAAAATCTCCGCCCTTGATGTAATTTCGGATACAGGAAATTTTATTCGATGGTGGAATGGAAATTTTCATTATGATATAGACGATTTATCAAGAGTAGATTTCATATCTGAATACCGTATGGTTTTTTATAGTTAGTTACTCTTTACTAATTGGGCATAAAATGAAAGTATTGTCGAAATCAGCTTATATATTTGAATTTTCGGAAATATTTCTATTATAGATGCAATAACGAACTGTATGAAATACAGTCTGTATACAACACGGGTATTAATAATCATGCATTCATCCATCAGTCATAAAAAGTAGTGAATACACCGAATATCATAATCTTCAAATATCAACAGACAGGTGTGACTACAAAACTGGCTGAATGCCTTATCAAAACATCATGTAAGGTCTTGACGCAATACAACATATTCAAACAAAATATAGGTTGATATATATCAACATGAAATACATCATCAGCTGACGATCTTTCCACCGAGATACAGCCAGCTGACAATTTTTGGTGAGATGTGAGGTCGGTACACAAAACAACATATTCAAACAAAATATAGGTTAAAATACATCATCAGCTGACGATTTTTCACCGAGATACAGTCAGCTGACAATTTCTGGTGACATGTGAATTCGTACACAAAACAAAATATTCCAACAAAATATAGGTTAAAATACATCATCAGCTGAAATACATCATCATAAAATACATCATCAGCTGACGATCTTTCCATCGAGATACAGCCAGCTGACATATTTTTGCTGACATGAGAGGTCGGTGCACAAAACAACATATTCAAACAAAATATAGGTTAAAATACATCATCATAAAATACATCATCAGCTGACGATCTTTCCACCGAGATAGAGCCAGCTGACATATTTTTGCTGACATGTGAGGTCAGTACACAAAACAACATATTCAAACAAAATATAGGTTAAAATACATCATCAGCTGACGATCTTTCCATCGAGATACAGCTAGCTGACATATTTTTGCTGACATGTGAGGTCGGTGCACAAAACAACATATTCAAACAAAATATAGGCTAAAATACATCATCATAAAATACATCATCAGCTGACGATCTTTCCACCGAGATACAGCCAGCTGACATGTTTTTGCTGACATGTGAGGTCGGTACACAAAACAACATATTCAAATAAAATATAGGTTGAAATACATCATCATAAAATACATCATCAGCTGACGATCTTTCCACCGAGATACAGCCAGCTGACAATTTTTGGTGACATGTGAGGTCGGTACACAAAACAACATATTCAAACAAAATACAGGTTAAAATACATCATCAGCTGACGATCTTTCGACCGAGATACAGCAAGCTGAAATATTTTTGCTGACATGTGAGGTCGGTACACAAAACAACATATTCAAACGAAATATAGGTTGAAATACATCATCATAAAATACATCATCAGATGACGATCTTTCCACCGAGATACAGCCAGCTGACATATTTTTGCTGACATGTGAGGTCGTTACACAAAACAACATATTCAAACAACATATTTTTGCTGACATGTGAGGTCGGTACACAAAACAACATATTCAAACAAAATATTGGTTAAGATGCATCATCAGCTGATGATCTTTCCACCGAGATACAGCCAGCTGCCAGCTGACATATTGTTTCATCCTCGATTGCATATGAGCTATTATCGGGTGGATTTCAAGTGGGAAGGTACTCTTGTTTTTGTGACTAGCTGACATATAATACACCAAGTTATACTCAGCTGTTTTTTTTGTCGAAATATTGAGTTAGCTACACTTCGACGTTTTTTCAGTTGGGAGGGAATGTTTAAATTTTTTTTTTGCGTGGGGTCTAACGCCGCTCATCGCCCCCAGGGAACCGCAGCTGACGTTCAAGAGGCTTTATAATACTATTCTACGGTACGTTTGACCAATTATCGTTTGAGAGGGAATAATTGACAAAATTCTCTCATTGGCTCTTGGACCATGAAATCAGCGCACTCGCTGCTTTCGGGAGCCAAAAAACACTGGCGCTGCAGTTTTCTACATTACAAACTAGTTTTGTAATTTAGTATTATTCTCGGTTCATTTATGAATACCTCTTTATTTTATACTCCTGCGGTCGTCATCCGCTGCTTTGCAGTACAAGCTCAAAACAGTTATATTCGTCAGTAGTAGTAGTAGTATATACCTCTAATAAGAATAATAAATAAACCTATTATTCACCAGATTACTATATGCCACATTTTCCTCCTAACATCTTACTGATGAGCAAAAAAAGTGAAAAATGTCAAGAAATGTAAGGTAATAAGTAAAAAAGTAATTTGTCATATCAGCAGACTAAAATTCGCAACCTGACGATATATGTGAAAACAGCACATTGTTACGATCTTTCCTTTGAGTTCGTTAATTAAAACTCCGAACAACACTTCACTACTTTTATTACAACTCTTTATCACAATACAATACAATCACTCAAACTGCTCCGTCAACAATATAACGCTCTGTCCTAAACACTCTGATAAACTCTCTGTAATAGAAATTCTCTAATTCTCTACTTCGACTTCTGCACTTAGCAATAACAAAGCTCCCTCCATTAAGCTCCGAATAACTACTATCTACTATCTGAATAACTAACTCCGAATAACTCTGCTTAGCTCTCTCTGCGTATAAACTGTCTCCTCGGCGATAAAGTGTCTCCTTATATACCTGCGCACGCCTATGGAAAATCTTCGAGAGATGTCTCGATGATGTGTATCTAATTCTCCAAGCGCATTACGAGTTCCTGAAAAATGACGTTCGCTCTTCGACCCCTCATATTATTCTGCGTTTATGAGCGACAGAACCGGCGTTAGGACATTTCGTAACAATATGAAGTAGGCCGTACGTCTACAGTAGTGTAACAATATTTTAAAGGTGTAACAATATTTTACTATGTGTAACTCAAATATGAGGAAGCATGTAAAAAGTCTCCCATCGATGTTATTATTCAACCCGAACAAATGCAAATTCTAAGTTGTGCATTCGGTGCCCTGTAAAGTAAAGTTTTTGGCGATCATCAAATTAAAAAAAATGGTCCAAAGATCCATTGCAGCCTGGGGGATCTGCTGAGCGGTGTTCGTATACCAACCTTGTAATTGGTATATCATTGAACGAGCGTATGCTGATGGAGTTTACGGCCATGAGCCGCAGGCGAGAGGCCTAAATCACTGACATTAAACGCGAGTACAATACTATACTTTGTCCACGACTGTTGTTGAAAGCAATATTGGAATTCCTGGGAAATATCAATGATATCAAAAAATTCCACAAAAATATTCATAATGCATGGGTTTCTTCATGAATTACGATTTCCATTATTCACTAGTGGTAAATGGGTATTGTAATTCTCGAAGATACACTTGCATTATGAATATTTATAAAAAAGTCGTGGACAAACGTATCCTTTTCCATTTACATCCAGAAAACAGATGAAGATAACACCGAATGGATGGGTTTTTCTGAAAAGTTTTCGTCATTCGGAATATTTTTAGAACAAAATTAATATTCCGCTTAGATTATTAATAGCTAGATACAATCGCTGACAATGAATATAAAAAGGATCTTGCGAAAAAAATCTTTTATTCATGTTGACGATTTTCATCAGCAAAATGTTGTTGTTTGTGAACATTTTATTTACACTTCTCCTGTCTGGTGAGTAGCATCGAATATTGATTTTTAGTTTTTTCCACTACTAACCTGATAAATTAAAGTTATTGGTGTACTTTCTCTTATGAAGAGTTGCACTTGCGT
>JAVJAQ010004280.1:0-64093 GCA_032362365.1 Zygogramma bicolorata | reverse complement strand
TTTTCATGAATGATTGGATATCCCTGAATACTATCCCATAGATATTTCCCAATTATATCCTATGGATATCTCTGAAAGATATCTTATGGAGATCTGCAAATAGTATCTTATGGGCATCCTTGTAGATGTCCCTTAACAACATCTTCCCTGAACAATATCTCATAGATATTTCTGAACTATATATTATCGATAACCCGGAAGATATCTCATAGAAATCCACTTCCACTCAGGGCATCCACCGGACTTCCATAAAATATCCACCGTATACCAACTGGGTGTCCTCTGGATATCTTCGATATACAAAAACCTTAAGCCGTGAACAATATCTCATGGATAAACTTGAACAATATCTTATGGATATTCCGGAAGGATATCTCATGGAAGTCCAGCTTTTCCCGCTCGGGACGTCCATAAGATACCCACCGGATACCAACTGGATGTCCTCTGGATATCTGTGAACAATATCTCATGAATATCCCTGAACGATATCTTATAGATATCCCGGAAGGATATTTATGGAAGTCCAGCTTTTTCCACTCGGAACATCTATCGGACGTCCATAAAATATCCACCGGATACCAACTGGATGTCCTGTGGATATTTTCGATATCCAAAATGAATGTCCACTGGATATTCATAAAATTTCCGTGTGTTGACTAGGTTTAATACTTCATGGGTATAAATCATAGAAGGTGAAACAGTCAAAGTCACAACAGAACTCTCACCAAATTATCATTTCCCTTTGAAATTTCAGGTCCATAAAAAGGGAAGAAATGAAGGACGAGGACGACATTCTTCTGTTCGCTCAACTGGACAACATCACCAACAACCTCGCGGCGAACAGCAACGACTTCCACTTGGGGCAGAACATGGACAGGATGGAGGAGGCGGCCAACTTGATGCAGAGCGCCTTCAATAATATGAGCGACAAACCGCCCGTGGATATGTCCAAGAATACCGAACCGAAAATTCCATCTAACGACGGGAACGGGACGTCACACTACGTGAAGTACAAGTTGCAAGATGGAAAACACGTGAAAGTGTGGGAGTGCGGTGTATGTAAGTGAAATATATATATATATATATATATATATATATATATATATATATATATATATATATATATATATATATATCTGGACTGGCAGCTATGGCCGATTTTCCCTCTACCAGGTGGCGCTAGTATGATAGGGCATCAAACCACAGAAATCTGTGAGCTCTATCAGTTTTGTTGGTGAAACAAACTGAACAAACCAAAAAAGTAGTAGAGTAGCATTAGCTCTGGTATAACTATTCTACCACTTGGTATATACCCATGCAACTCTATAGCCCCCAATTCACACATGGAATTATATGCAGGGGTGTTTCATTTGAATGATACAACCGAGGATACAACTTTTTTTGTGAGTTCTGACTCATATCCAGTATTATAAAATAGGCTTCGTCATCAAAGATCTCAGGAATTTTTTTCGAATAAATTTACGTTCTGAGCGTAACTTTTGAATCGTTCAGTATATATTCAGAGAACCTTTCAGTTTCCGAAAATTATTTGCGGTAAGAACTTTTTTTTCGATCCTCAATAAAATTAGATTTACAAAACCGCGACACGTATTTCGCTATACAACAGCTTCCTCAAGTAGGAAACTGATATTTTCTTCAAATATTAATTCTCAACATTGATCACCACAAAGTTCTTATTCAAATACAAAGTGTGTTTGTCTGACTAAAGTTTATAGAGTGTGTTACAAAACTATTCTTGAATATTTTCAGTGTAGTCTCAAGGTTAAAATAGAACTGAGGGTCAGAAACGCATCCTCTCTGACATACCAAATTTCAAAGTTGAGAAAATAATAAAAGAGCTTCAGTATCGGCCGTCTTATTGTTTATACCTTCTATTATATCTTCTTCCTTTCTGTTAAAATTGTCCGCATGTTTTTGGATTTCTATTGCCTCCTGCCTTAGTCGGCTATGGTAACCCTGGTTGGGGGCAATCAGTGTTGCATTTTAGAACAGAATCCTGTGGTGTGGTCACGCATTGAGTGAGGGTGACCACAGGATTCTGTTCGAAAATGCAACACTGATTGCCCCCAACGAGGGTTACCATAGCCTACTGGTACGGGAGGCAATAGAGATCCAAAAACATGCGGATGATTTTAACAGAAAGGACTCTAAACAGAATTTGGAATCTGATTCTGAAGAAATCAAGAATAACTAATGAAATCACAGCAGGTAGTGCGGCAACTAATAATGATGATTATTCCCCGAACCCGACAGCAGTAATTAAAACTCCAGACTACCTGCATCAATATAAATACGCCTTGAGAAATCGAACCTGTTTAGTCATCGGAGATGAGTAAGCTTCTGAAGGAGCTGGCCACTCGCGCTAGCGAAACGCCAGGAAGAAATTCCAAAGAACGACGGCCTTCAAGCCCAAAGAGAAGTAGTATACTAAACACTTATTGTTCCGCTCTGTACCATTCTCCCACTGGAACGAACTGGAAGGTTAATGGATGCCTTCTTGTGAAACCTCAAGGGCCTAAAACGTCCCTATTTTCTTGTTAATTGAATTTGAGAGTACGTTAATAATCACATCGAGTTTGGTAGGGATTAGGGGGTATTTTCCACATATCGTCATCAATAAGATTATGATAATATTGTAAATATGGAAATATTAGAAGACGTGGCCATTGCTCTGTCTATGAAAAATCTATGATTTCAATATAGTACGTACTATAACTATGAAGAAGTTTTGGAAATGACCGTATGGGTAGTATAAAAGACTTTGAGCACAAATATTTGTAATTTCGATCACTTAAACCTCAGTAAATTGACAAGGAAAAGTGAAAATTCATCGCTTGTACTTGAAATGCAAGACATTGACTCTCACCGACATTTGTAAAGATCTCAGTATTGTATGCAAAGTATCCTAGAAATTGAAAAAATATATTCCTAGAAGAATTTTCATCTTCAGCATCTTATATTATTTTCTGTTTGATGAAACCAAAGACGTTCACTATCTCAAACTGAATACGATTAAAAATTCGTCCAAATGAGCCCCATGGTGGGGTACTTATGTATGCAGTCGAGGAGAAAAAATTTATGAGAATTCAAATCCTCGATCCTTATTTTTGCTTTGGAAGTGACAACGAATTGAAAGTATCAAATTTATATCGAAATATAGATATGAGTATATTTGGTTCGTGAAGTATCCTCAAAAAAACGTGTACTTTTTATTATTCACCAGGTTCCAAGGAGTTCACACACCAATACACCCTGATGAGACATCTTCCGACCCACACAGACGAAAGGAAATTTCAGTGTAATACCTGCGGTAAAGGTAAGGAAACGACTATATTTCAATGAACCAATTTCTATTTCGATATTGATCAGAGATCAACGGTTACTCAACGTTGAAAACCCTGGTTATATTTCTGTGTGTTATGGCTCCACTCATAGCTGGATGTTCACAGTTGAACATCGTTTTGAAAAATTGGTTTCCATGCGAAATGTTTGGTGAACATTCATTTATTTTTCATGAAAGAATATGTATATATATATATATATATATATATATATATATATATATATATATATATATAGTAGATAGGAAGTCTTTGCTGACTTGTTAGGAAACAAAAAGGAAGTTCTTGGGTAAAGCAGCAAGCAAAACGTGTACTCTTTCAACACTATATTTCCGATATTTCGACAGTGAATACTGTCATCTTCAACCATTTGTAGCTTCCCTGAAGATGACAGTATTCACTGTCGAAATATCGGAAATATAGTGTTGAAAGAGTACACGTTTTGCTTGCTGCTTTACCCAAGAACTTCCTTTTTGTATATATATATATATATATATATATATATATATATATATATATATATATATATATATATATATATATATATACATATATATATGTACATGTTATTCCAGGTTGGGGGATGTAACTGTAGCGGGTAAACAAAGAGGTGATTTTTTTTCTCTTTGGATGATAATAGATTTATTGGATTCAGAGTACACGAGAACAAAATCTAATCTGATACCTGGATCATGTTTTATACCAGAAATACTGAAAAGTTCACCCATTTTGTTGATTGCCTTGTTTTATTTTTCATCATACAGAGTGGATTCCAAGGGTGGAAATTGATAACTCCTCATAACTTGGGAATGGAAAGAGGGATTACATTTTTCACAGAGACATTTGGAGTAAAAACTGTTCCATGAATTTTTTCCGATATATCACCAGCTGAGAAGTCTAGTTCTATCGTAGAATAGTTTGTTACGGCGAGTGAAAAGATTTCGGATGCATATTCAATAGGTGAGTATTTGTCCTTGGGCTTTGGGATGAAACGGCTCCGATCGCAAATGAAAATACATTCGTAGTTGAGATGAAGGGGCCAAAATTTTGGTACATCAGAATAAGAGTAGAACTGTTTTTCAGTTCCTAATGAAAATCTTCGCACTAACTGGCAAAATTGAAAGAGACTTCTTCTAGTAGCAATCTTGTCATTGGTTTCGATATTTTCGAGAAGTTTTGAATACATCTATAATATTCTGTTGATCAAGAATTGTTCAATACATTCGATAAGGCTGGGTTCGGTTTGACACATTCTTAAGTTATTAATATATGTCCTAAATACGCGACTTCTTTGCTCAAAAATTCACACTTATCTGGCTGTATTTTCAGATCCGATTTCTGAAGACGGGTGAATTTTGTATATGTTCATCAATGTTCGGAAAACAGACAATTATGTCATCCACGTAAACTAAGCTTCGTTCGTTCCTGAGTCCAGTTAGAATATTGTCTAGGGGGAGTTTTTTCATCCCAAATGACATTCTGAAAAATTACTATGATCGATTCTTCACCGTAAGAGCAGTTTTTTTTATGCCTTCAAGATTCATTTCAATTTGGTGGAATCCTGAAGCTGAGTCAAGATTGAAATATTGACATTTTACGAGTTGATCTAAAAGGTCTGAGATATAAGGTCAGGTTAGTATTCATCGTCAATGATTAGTTTCTTAATAGCATTTATGTTGGTAATGGTTACTGGAGTTGCTTCTCTGTTTCCTAATTACCCTGATATACTTGCTTCGATGTCGACAAAATGTTGGAGTTGTTTGCACTGATAATATAAAATAGATTGCTGACGTTGGGGTTTACAAAAGTTGTTGGTTGTTCATTGTTTGGCTATTGGATGTTTATACTATCGCTGCAAGGTTCTTTAATAGATGTCTCGATATATTGTTGCATGCACTGAAATTCTATTAATCATATTTTTTGTATACTAGTTTTTTCGAAGGTAAATATCTACATTGTCCAATCAGGTGATAAGAAAGTTGATAAAATGACTCGTTATTAGATCAATAGGTGGGGTTTCTATAGATACGTAATTGTAAAAATTCATGTCCTATGTGGAATGATGACCACTATCATTATACATATATTCTGTTCATACGAAGTTGATAGAAAATATTGATCAGAATCATTATAAATAAGTATTTTCTTTGTTTGATTGGTTCAAAGGAAAATGATTATCATCATAGAATGAATCGTATTCAATATCTGACACGTCATAGATCCTATTTCATTTCCATAATAGTTCTACTCAATTGAATGTGTTTTCGTGAATTCATTTTTGGGAGATCTCTGTATGGCAGATGACCCATTTTGATGATTCCCGTACGTTTTTTATTCGAATTGGATTGCTGAAAAGGTGTTCTTGGTTAGACTTGAGAATTATTTCTTGTTACGATTTGTTGAAGATTCGGTTGTTGAAAATTTGACTTCACAAGTCCGTCCAGAAGGTAGAGCCTTCTGCAGGCAAAGGTCTACTCATCGTCTTTGGTGCTTTAAGAGCTCTAGTAATTTTTTGATAGCGCATTTGTCATTTTACCCACAAAAACATTTTTAACCACCACGCGACTGATGAATATCAAATATCGGAACGTTATGGAATACCGAAATGTTTTCAATTTGCTGTTATAAATGTTGCTGTTTGAAAAGTTCCAACAACTTAAAATCCAGATGTGGGGATGGTCCGAGTCGGTTGAAACCCTATATGAACTGAAAAATCTTTTCGGTATTTGTCCAACCCAAAATAGCTAGATATTTTTCATCACCATTGGGATACTGAAATGGGCAACTTTGCACTGATTCAACCTTTGCTTTGATGTCTTACTATTTGCGAGATCCCCATGCGTAGACTCAAATTCAAATAGTCAAGTATATCGAAAGTTTCGAGGTATGATTTTAATAACTTTTTAGGGAAATCCATTTTTTGATATTCTTCGGGCTTCTCATTCAAGTCCTTTTACTGACAGTACATCCATGGACATGAATAGGACGTGAAAGAAATGTCCCCGAGTATTTATGATTGATTTAATAGGTCTAATCAATTAATTATATGTGCATCCGAACTATCTTCAGAATCCAGCTATGAGTGGAAAAAAACTTAAGCGACAATGTTTTTCCTAGATCCAAAAATAGAAACCACTTCCGAAAAATCCACAAAATCCTTACAATCCATTTCAGCTTTCCGCCAGATGTCGACCCTATCCCAACACCGTGCTATCCATTCCACTGAAAGACCGTATGTGTGTGAGATCTGTCAGAAAACCTTCAACCGAGTCTCCACCCTTATATCCCACAGAAAAACCCATACCGGCCTAAAACCCCACAGATGTCATTTATGTACTAAAGCTTTTCATCAAAAAGGTAACGTTGAGCAGGAGTAACTTCTCTGAGCCCTTTAATTACTTGTAAAATGAAATGTCTGGAATTATGCTGCAACTTCACTTCTGTGGGAGAGAGATGAAAGATATTTGTATGTATAACAATTTTTTTTTTAATTTATTTATCAACTCTGAAAGATAACAAAGATCCATTACGAGTATATCAATTGATATACATAAGACGCGGTATATGTATACGTCGAGACACACATATCAGGAGTTTCTATGAAGTAACAGTTTTTTCATATTTTTTTTGAAATCGTACAAGGAAGCACTATTTTTCACATCATCTGGAAGCTGATTGAACCATTCTAGGGCTTGATACGTAGCTCCGTTCTTTCCAACATTTGTTGCACATGGTAGTAAGTAGAAGTGTTGATTGGTTCTTGTGTTGTAATGATGCATATCACAATTTTGGAATAGGTTGATTTCTGTTTCAATCAATTTATTTTTTATTTTGTAGATAAGTTTAACACTGTCCAATTCAATGATATCAGTCACTCTCAGTATTTTGAGATTTCTGTATAGCGTCTCTGTGTTAATTCGATGTGGAAGATTGAACAAAGTTTGAACGATTTTATTTTGCGCCACTTGAAGTTTATTGAGGTCCTGTTGCCTAGCTTGTCCCCAGAATGCTGCTAGATAAATCAAGTGTATTTATAATTGTGTATTTCATGAGATGAATTCATGAAACAAAAAGTGATACAGACACCAATCAAACAAATGATTTAAAGAAGTGAAATGAGAATGACCGCGTTGATGAAAACTATGGGAAATTCATTCACTTTCATTATTCCCAAAAACATTTTAGTGTACGAAGGGATATGAAAATATCTACAATATATTAACATAAAGTCCCTCTTCTGGAATTTGTTAAGCGGTTTAAAAAAACTTAAACAAGTACTTGTGTACGATTGAAAATTGAAAGCGAATTCAATAGGGGTAGCGATTTGTGTATGTGGTAAGTAGAGTATTGGTCATTTTTCACAAACAAAATATAACAGTTCCATATTGATATTCTCATGAGCTGACGATGAATCAATGTCCTGCAATCAGAATTCAAACCTGATACCTGATTTCCTTCACTCTGTGCCAATTCACTGTATTTCCTTGGTACCTAAGAGTGATACATATCGGAAATAACCATTCACGGAGGATTCAAAAACCGCATTGTAAACTGAGTGTTCCATTGAAAAAATAACACTCATGTTATTACTCGCATATGTATATCACACTGTATAGTGAAAATATTTTTGTCAACACAAATGAAATTAAGAAAATCAGCTGTCCGATGAGGTTTTCCTTCGAAACAATTGCCCTAAAAATTGTCCGTTTTCGTTAACCAGCTGACGAACGTTAACCCTCACAAGTCGAAACTTGTGCGAGCAATGGATCAACGAGGCCTTACCTTTTAACGTGCGATTACCCAGCACGGGAATTATGGATTTCATATATTATAAGGACAAACATACATTATGCGTTTTCTGTACATGGCAAGTGTTGGGAAACTCCAAAATGTACAATTCGCTTGCGGTTTCCAAGCAAATTTGAAAAATAGTAACGGCTTTATTATGAAACTACCAAACTCCTGGTACTTCACATAGATCAGAATCTTTCATGGGCAACTCACATTGAAAAATTACGCAAAAAAATTTCACCTTCACTTGGAGTCCTATTCAGAATAGGAAACGAAATTCCATTTAAATATTCGAGATTAATATATGGGCAACGGCAACCCCTTCAATATTGAATCCGCTGAAATATTCACAAAATAAAATCAATAAATGTATTTATAAATTGCCTCACAGGGAACCTACTGTGAATCTTTATAAACCACATAATCTTCTTTACATTAATTCTATATACCACTTGAAAGCAAGTATTTTTATTCACTGTGTGAAACATAAGATGAAACACTCTGCAATACTTTTCGATGAAATCAATACTACACATTCTCACGGCACTAGACAGGCTCAACAACTTGTGGTACATTCAATATATACCAGATTCTGGGGAAAATCAATTTTTCATGAGGGAATAAACCTCTACAACAAAATACCGAATTCAATTGAAACTATTGAAAATATCAAAAAGTTCAAACACAATCTCAAAAAATATATTTTATCATCAAAATGATATATTTTAGAATTCAATTATATTGATCATTGATCAATTCAACAGTCTTTTTTCCATATATTTTTGCTACATAATCATATTTTGTTCTATTTCACTTTTTATATGTTCAATATCCCTATTTATAAACTGTAAATGTTTGTTAGGATGAATAAATGTTATTATTATTATTATTATTTTCTTCATGTTTATATATCTTTTATCGTGTTGTGATGAGCAGGCTTCATCCCTATTAATGAAAAGGAAGAAATGAAAGAACAGGTAAAATAAATTATAATTTTATGTAGAATCATTTGATTAAGTGATGTTGGCTAAAATGTCAAAACAAATCACAATTGCACTGAACTAGCATAACGCAATGTGCACGGCAAGAGATATGCAAGAGTTATGCAATACATTTTTTGCACATCACTAAAATTTCATAGCATAAAGTATGCATGTCTTCAAGTGGTGATATTTCTGCCCTTGTTTGGTCTTTGTTCGCAAGGGGTAATCTTTGACAATACTGATCCGATCACGAGAATTCTTTCACTATCAGAAAGCTACACTATTCAGGGATAATATAGGCTATCTTTCATTATCATTGAACGATAAATTCGGTGAGAACTAATAGTATATGTAAATCAATTCGGAGAAAAGCGGACAAGATGTGATGCATCACCTGCGTGCGCTGATTAAAGGGTTCGGTTCAACTGCTATGCTGACGAGGTCGCAGGATAACATAATCTAGTCATTGATATATTCGTTCGAGCGTGCTGTATTGAAATAAAATGCTTCATATGAAGTAATCTCACCCAATCAAACAACGGAAGTGAGATTACACATTTTCAGATATTTCATTTCACACTGGCAATGAGAAGTGAGTTTCCAGAATCACCAATCAGAAATGGGTAGGTATAATCACAGACGAATATCTTTTCAATTTTTTTTTCCAGAATTCCATTACAAAAACTTTTTCATTTTAATAGAAATGTCGCCTATCGTTCAAGTACTGATTTTGCTATTCATCATTTTTGTTTCATCCCAATACACTATCATTCTTCGTGGTAGAGCACGTAAATAATAGCTTGATGGAATTGAATGCAGGAGGAATGTATGAATCTGTTCAACAGGTGGATATACAGTGCGAAACATGAGTAAAAATACTGCACATATAATTTTTTTTATATTGCTTTATAGATATACAGTGTTATGCATTTGCTTTGGATACACCCCTATATACTGTTTGAAAGTCCTTTTTTGTGGTGGATGAATGTATTATGTATTGTTCGTAGCTTCTTGGATAATTATAATCTACCTCAATCTAAAAAAAAATCAATAATCAACATTAGAATTCATACAAGTGTAGAAAAGCAGGTTTCTGATCTACCACTAAAAGTTTCTGCGTTAATTGAAAACGGTTTTTTTCTGAATGAAACACGTCCTGTCAGACGGAAACTTCTCGTATAACGTGAATTTGATTATCACAAAAATACAAAAACTAATATATATTAAACTATTTTCTTTGTGTGCGTTTCAATTTATCAATCGGTTCCAATCAATATTTTTATTTGTGGAGTTATGAAAGTTTTGATACGAGATGAAATTCATAGTTTTCAATTTTCAGGGCATATAACAATACCATTTCAAAGCCGAATGTTGAATTCATGTCAACGATTTTGTTGACAGAAAAAACACTTTACACTGTATTCAGAGTCCTTTCGAATATCTGTGACCATATTTTCACGGAATTGTATTCATCAACAACAAATATAAAATAAAACTACTCGAATTTAAAAAAAAATTCAAGCCAGCAATCACAAAAACACTATCAGCACAACGAATTTTGAATTATTTCACCGAAGTTTACTTATTTATCAACTCAACTATAAAAAAAAATTTACTTAGCAGTTGATTGGGTGAAGTTTTATTTTCGTTACTTTCATCGAGTGTTCATACAATGAGAATATTTCACAAATACATTTCTGTTTTATTGTAACAAGTGTTCAAAAAAACCATCCGCCATATGTTGATAAAGTGTCATTTCGAGACTATCAGTTTGATTTAAGTGTGACGCCTTTTGAGTTTTGTATTGGTTATTATTGCATATATTTTTACAGAATTTAAGTCACAGCTATCCGAAATCAGTTCGAATACAAGTCGTGATTTTCATCATTAAAAAATTGACAATGAAATTCTTCATTTTCGAATATGGGAAAGAATTATAGTATGCCCTGACAATTGAATACCAACATTATAAGTTAAACACCGTATCAAATAGTCAACTTTTCGGCAATCGACATTCCATCTCTCACCTATGAATATATTCGATTTTGAAATGAATGAATATTGAAGCTATGAAGCTTGTTCAAATATTTGTTTGGAGTATAAGTTGTCACTTTCATGAATTCCATTGATTTGATTCAATTTAATGAGCTCAGTCAACCCAGAGTAGATTTTTTTTTCATTTGAGGATCTTCATACTTTTTCGAAACGTCCAGAATGAATCAATCATCCTGCATTAATAATAATATAATAATAATAAAGTTTATTCAAAATTCATAAAAAGAGCATATACATCAATTTGTAAAAAGGTGAATAAACAGTTCAATTATACTCGCGAAGTTAACAACTTGTTGCGAGAGATACGAATTACATTTATGTATAATATATTCGATGAATTTGTAGAAATCAACGAAATAATATTGAAATATCAACTAATTTTCTTAATTGAAGTGAAAGATTTCATGAAATAAATTTCGACGTGTGATTCTTGAATCAATTTTTTAATCTGTAGTTTTAAAGATACTAATGACTTGATCATTTTTATATGATTTGGAATCAAATCATAGTAGAATGGCAATTAATATTTTAAATTTTTTTGAGACATTGTTGTTTCAACTCTATTTTTCAATGTGATATTATTTTTATTCCTTGTATTATAAATATGATTTTTGAAATTTATATTCAATTTGTGTTTATGGATATAAATCATTAGGTTATATCCATATTGGGAACAGCTCAATCGACAAATTGAATCAAAAAACCGCCCTTACTGATATATACCTATTTTTTAGGCAACTTGCGTAACCACATTTTCACTCACACCAATGAGAGACCTTACAAATGCGACATTTGCGAAAAAGGTTTCAATCAGATGTCGAACTTGATGTGCCACAAGCTGAAGGTGAGTTTGAATCGATATCAGGCCCTCGATGAAAACCTAATCGTTCCTTTATAGGCTCATCAAAGAACGGAAAAACCGAAATACGTCTGTCAAATATGCGACAGATCATTTCCGAAACGCATGGGTCTACGCCACCATGAACAGTTCAGCCACGGGATGGTGAATCCACCAGCTGTTACTCCACAAATCATTGACAAGAATAAGTATGACTTCACTCGATTGTGTAGTGTAGGAGGTAGTGATAAAAATTATGCCCCAATCACCCACCTAGTCAACGTGTGTTTTACACAATGTTCATCAACATTTAGGAATATGTCTCGAGGAATTGATTTTTGACTTCTTTATTCTAGAAGTCAATTCGAAAATCATTCAACGTCTATAAAACAATTTTTTTTCAAAATATTAATGAACTGTTCATTGAATCAAAATCGACCGACATGTTCAAACAAGTCTCAACTTCACATACAGTTGATTGATAAGCTGGCAAATGTCAGGAGACAACTACTTATTTGGGAAACACCATGAAAGGCTTCAAATTATATTTGAAAAGTCATAATAGACATTGCTGCGTATATTTTTGGTGATATAACTAGCCAACTGCCAGAACCAGGTGTGTCAAAAAACATATGTGGGGAGTAGTTGCTTTCTTACATATCTTAGCTCGTATAACTACTGTGTAGATTTTGGAAATTGGGTAAAATTCCCAACTTTTATTATTTTCCCTATGAGTTCGTGTTTGGAGATGATTTCAGTGGCTGCAAGAATATATACATTTCAATATGCTCTAACTTTTTCATACCGTATGAAGTGTTATAAAAGGCACGTGACGTGTGGTGCGCTCTCTATAATGCTAACAGTTATCTCCCTTATTTTCCATCCTGCAGAAACAAATTGTAACTTTCAAATTTTTGTTCGGAATAATCTATAATTCTTGTAGATTTGAATTTTTTCAAGTAATTTCAAGTTTTGAATTTTCATCGTAAATTTCCGTAAAATTCTCATTCTAACTCAGCCAGACATTGGATTTTTGGCAATCGCAAGGAATCTAGTGGGTTCAAAGTCAAACAAGAACCTGCTCTTGATTTTAATCGTTGTACATACTTTTTTCAATATGTGTCACGTTGACTTACATTTGTTTGCTACTTTCTGCTGTATAATCAAACGCTATCAAGGATTACATGACAAATATTGAAATGAATATGTTGATGGAGGAATAAAAGTTAATATCAGTCTTTGCGGAAATGGCTGGGTAATATCGCTCATCTTTTTTTTCAACAATTGTGATGAACCACAGTTTATGCATCGTAACTCGCCGAGTTGTAATGCAACCTCGCAGTACTCATTAATTCAAAGTTTTTTTCAAGAATCACAATAATTTTCTAGAAGTTTGCCTTCAAAAAAAAAACATGGTTGTCCGTTATTCAACGTTGAATACTTGGGGAAGTAGTAATTACAATCTCCTTCCATTTGGACCTAGAGGACCCATAAGACCGTACCAGTTTATTTTTCCATAGCTTTCACTTCTGATTATCACTTTCATCCGTGGAACGTGGAGTTTCTGAATTATTGGTGATTGAAGTGCTTATCAGAAGGTTTCATGATAATACATTCACAGAAATTATGTTTCGAGGTTTACCCTTACTGACTCCACTAGTTACCTTTTCCCTTTGAGAATTCGAAGATTTCTGTTTCATAAATATTCAAGTTGAAAGTTTTCGGTTAATTTCATAATACACTAAATAATATATATATATTTTTTTACAAAATTCGTTAATGAAAGCACAATATTCAAAAGATGAATAATGAATGAGGGTTAGTCGATAAAAACATATTTCATCAAAAATATATAATATAAATTTCTCATTTTTGTAAAATGTATTAACACACTGTTCGAGTAAGCAGAACAAACTATTCTTTAACATCCGCAAGATCAACAAATTTTTTCTTGGAGTCTCGAAAATAAATAACTTTGGAATTTTTCCGAACAGTATTCCAGAAGGGATACTGGTATGCATTTTTGGTAAAATGAAATTGAACGAGCGTTGTCCGATATTATAAAAAAAAGGTTCACAAGCAAAGTCTTGGAACTCACTCCTTTCAACATCTTTATAAACAGTATGTTTTCCTTCCAAGTAGAGAATTCGGTTTTTGCAGATGACAGGGCAATGTTGTATAAGGCGAATACTACTGAAGACCACTGTAGAGAAAACTGACCTGTCACTAATAAAAAAACTGGATCTGCCATAAATCACTCACAGTTAACATTGATAAAACCCTCTATATCTCTTTGATTTCTAATAACGAACGATGAGATTGGAACCTTTGGTGTAAAAGTTGAAACCTTTACTAGAGATCAATTACCCTAACACCATACTGATATATTTGCACTCTAGTATCAGTTTTCTTCTCCTGTAGATGCTAACCTTATTAACGGAGCGCGCGTCGAGTGCAGTTGAAATTAGTTTGATATTAGGGTAATTATTGATCTCTACAGAAAGTTACAGTTGTCATAAAAAAACCGTCCACCCTTCGATAATGATATAATCAGCAAAAGCAAAAATAGTTGAAAAAGCAATAAAAAACAAATTGATGTGCTTTCTGAATAAATATAAAATTATTTCTGACAAACAATATGGTTTCAGAGAAGGGTTGTCAACAAATGATGCTATAAACCATCTACTTGAACCCAAATAGCACAAGTACGTCCAGTGGACGTACTGCATATGTACGGTGAGGATGCATTGTACGTATTTAGGACGTACTTTTGTCTCCGACAGACGTACATAAGACCTCCCTGGGACTTACCGTTTCCGCATAGTCGGTAATCCCAGGTACGTACTTTTCTAGTCCACACAGGACCTGAAATGTACAGAAAGGGGAACTGTTTGGGACATTCCGAAAACGTACATTTTCCATTCTGTATGCGCTATCCCAAGTAGAACAAACATATTTGACCAATATTGGTTCAATATTACGGGAATATTAACCTTATATTGTAGATGATATATCAATAGTGGCCACAAAAAAAGTGAACATTCGGCGATATTAGATCAATATTCGAAAACAACGTAATGTTATATCATATGATATCACTTAATGAATACTAATTTTTCATATTCGGGATTATTCATTTCTTTTTTACCAAATAGTCAAGTTGGAAATTTTACTCATTCACGTGTACTAACCATCTAACCGAATACTTACCTGGAAAAAGACCTTGCTGCTGCGGGGCTTGAACTCTCGACCTTTCCTATGGAGATATTATTGTCGACCACTGTTACGCTCTACGGCACGGAGACACTTGTTTTTAAGAAGGAGTTGGGTGCTATAGATGTGATGACTTCAAGTTAGTTTTGTTCGAGATAATATTAAAATTTTGGAAAGTTCAGTAACAATGGAAATATATTCGAAAAAACACTAAAGGATCACTGTCTCATGTGATGGCGGTTTTGGAATATCAAACTTGCTGTGCAAAAAATTCTGTATGTAATTTTCTGGTATTTAAATTCACCACATGTCGATGTTTCAATTTTTTCAATTTTTCCAATTTTTTTAGGAATAATTCATTATGAATATTGCATTACCAATATTGATATATGTTTGAATACACTAAGTGATCACTCTCAAAATCCCAATACCCCTTGAAGCGAAAGGGACCCAATATGTACGTACTTGGGAGGTCCAAACATTATGTACATATACTAACAGAAATGTAGAAAATGAAAGGAACCCAATCCGGCCGTACGTACTTGGGAGGTCCAAACAGTATGTACAAAAAAGTACGTCAACGAGACGTCCAGATAGTATGTGCATACGATTTCCAAAAATGTACGTCATTACTATTATGTCCCGCAAACGTTTCGAAATATACGTATCTGAAAGGGACTCAATATGTACGCACCTGGAAGGTCCAAATAGTACGAACATAGTTCTTCCAAACATGTACGTAAATGATACGTCTGAGCAGTACGTACATGGGATTCACAAAAAAACACGTCATTGGTATGTCCCTAATTCATTCCGAAAAGTACGTACCTGAAGAGGAGTTAATGTAAACGTATCAGGGACACTTAATAAAGTACGTACATAGTACTTCCAAGCATATACGTTTTTATTACATTCCGATTGGAACGGGACCAAGTATGTACCTACATGGGACGTCTAACCAGTACATACATGGTACATCCGGTAATGTACGTTCTTCGAATGTCTCCTATCCGTCCCGGGACGTATCGACGTAACTGGGACATAAATGGTTCGTCTTCAGGACGTCGTGTGCTATTTGGGAAGGTATATACAAGTCGGTAGATGATAGCAAACCTACCCTGTGTGTATTTCTAGACTTAGGCATTCGACACAGTTTGTCATGCGCAACTAGCAGAGGTCTTGGAAGAGGCTGGAATAAGAGGAACTGCACTCTCTCTTATGAATGAATATTTGAGCAATAGAGTACAAATTGTCCGAATCGACACTGAAATGAGCGTCGAGAAAACAATTAAATATGGGGTTCCACAGGGTACAGTTTTGAGCCGACTACTCTTCTCCCTGTACATAAACAACTTACTTACAATACATAGTACCGGCAATGTAATTAGCTTTGCAGATGACACAGCTATACTATACTCAGATGACTCTTGGAAAATCCTGAAAAATAAAACAGAATCAGACCTAAATAACATATTGAACTGGTTTAGCCACCGAATACTCACAGTCAATGTAGAAAAAACGTTTTTCCTGCCCTTCACCTGCTACAAAAAAAATCTTCCAAACTACAACAAACTACAGATACGAAATGACCAAAAAAATATCGAAATACATTCACAAAGTCATATCAAATATCTTGGCATCACCATTGACTCACATTTGAGATGTAACTTTTATATAGACAATATCACGAACACTCTGAGACCATTACTGTATAAATTCAAGTACATGAAAGGAATATTGAATATGAAACATATGAAAACATTATATTATGCGTTCGTCGAGTCTCGGTTACAATACGCGATAATAAGTTGGGGAACAGGTTTACCTACCCATATGAAAAAACTAGAAATTCTACTGAGAAAAATAATAAAAATAATTTACTCAAAAAAAATATCTATTCTTCAGATGATCTATTTAATGAAACGAAAATATTTGATCCTAGACAGCTATATACATACAATGCAATAATACATCTATATAAAAATAAACACTTGATAAAAAAAAATAGAACACCGATATGAAACAAGAACCAAACAAAATATTCCAATAAATAGAATGAACAAATCAATCGGTCAACGCTCATTAACGTAACAATCAAAAAAAAAATATACAATACACTGCCAGAAAATTTTGAAACCTACTTAGAAGAAATACACTCTACACGACTGATTAAATTTAAAACTAAAGATTATATTGAGTCAGTTGACAGACTCACTCTACACGCCATAATGCAATGTAAATAAATTCAATCCAAAAATAATTAATGTTTTTGGGAGAAGGAAGGAAAAAAATGATTATGCATCACAAACCATTCTAGTTTATGTTCTCTTCATTCTTTTTTCCTTTTTATTTATTTATTTCTTTTACAACAAATTCCATGTATAAAAAAAAACATTTTCATTCTCAAATGTTATTATTATGTAAATGTGCTCATTTATGTATCTGTATACATGTATATATTCATGAACATATTAGTAAGAAAACATAGAAATTCCATGCACAACCTCACGGTTAATATGGAACTCCTTGTTTATTCGCCACCAATTGTTCTTGTATGAGGAAAGTAAATGTAAAAATGTATATGAAATGAATAAACTATTATTATTATTATAAACAAAAACAATATGACAACAATATACCATTTGAAAAATGTTCAGAATATTTTATGGGTGATGTTAAATTCTCACTCCAATGAGATGATCATTATAATTTCATAATTTGATATTTCAGTTATTCGAACGCAATCGTCGTCGACACCATCAGAACTGAAGCTATGAGGTTGGCCATTGAGTCCAATCAAACACCATTCGCCCTACTTCGTCCTCTGGCCGGTATCCCTGTTTTGGTCAGAGTATTACCAGCCGGTGACAAACAAATGCTCGTTCCTGCTACAGCCGAAGATCTGAAGAAGCACAGCCACATTTCAATCACACCAAAGAGTGACAACGACAAAGAGAATATAGGTGAGAATCTGATAGAAATTGTTTGAGGAGAAAACTATTTCGATTTATAGAGCGGATAACAATGAAATTAATGTACACGGTATTATTCAGTAGTTTGGAGGGTTATAAATCCTATATTTATGGTTGATCGGGGCCGATAATTTTATCAAACAACTCGGACCAAAACCAAACAGCGAAGAACATCTACTATATCCTTCAAAGAGTAAACAGCAAGAAGGTACACCGACCTCGACTGGAACTGTAAAAAACCATTCCGAACTATTCAAACTTCAAACAGACAAAACCATCAAAACGCGATCTCAATCACAACGTTAATATCTTTCATAGATTTCATCTTCAGTTTTAGTATCAACAATAACCTCAGAATCTTTACCAGATATTCTTTACTCAACATTTGATAACTGCATCTGTGTATATCCTCCTTTGAAATTATTGGTCAACTGTGAATGGATAAATGTTCCAATATTTTGGTTAACTGATTCTGATTTTGAAGCATTTTTGATATTATTATCTCTAAATGAGATATTTGTAAACTATTTTTCTATATAACTTATCTCTTATGCTATAATCAGTTGTGAAGTTTCATTCGTTCTTGAATTCTGTATACAATCTCGTTTCATTTAAAAGTGCTTGTCTTATGTATCTCCTCATATTTGCCCATATTTGAAATAATGGATCAGTACATACGTGATATTGACGCGAAATCTGTCGAAACCCTCAGTATTGAAAACTTTCAGGAATGTAGGGGAGTTTTAGGAGTAAATGAAAAAAGCAATAACTTTAAAATTTTACACAATAAGATTCCCCTGAATTTAAATTTTTCTGAGCAACTTGAATGCATTATTCTGACAGAAACGAGGAGAATTGATGAACCCAGCTCATACAATATTCAAGGTTATAGTATGGTGTATAACATGGGTGAATTGAATCAGAATGATGGCACCGTAGCTTACATACGCTCTGAATTATCCTATGAATTCTCTATCGACAAAATCTCAGGAATAAACTGGACATCAAAATATCACTTAGTAAAATTAATAATATGTATTATCATAACTGCACTTCACAGGTCACCTTCAATGAATATTAAAGATTTCAACAAACATCTACAAAACTACTTGTAGAATGATAGTAACAATTCAGAATATCTCAATATCTTCATTGGAGATATTAATATAGATCTTCTAGAACATGACGAATATAGTATAGGATACAAAAATATTTCAAATGAATTCGGTTGCATATCAACAATCGATAATCCAACAATAGTCCAAAAGAATCACCAGTCTTGTATTGATCATATATTTATTAAATCCTTATTGAATATGTCAGATTTTAACTATATTGCCCTTAGTGATACAGACAGATATAACGGATCACTTCACGGTTCTACTACAAATAATTCTGGATGTTAAAAAAGAAAGAATTGAAAAAGATAACCTCATCAAACATGTAAATTACAAAAAACTCCGAGAAATTCGGAGTAAAATAAGTTGGCTCGATGTTTACTCTGCTCCGAGTCTTGATGCTGCCACCAAAATATTCGTGGATACTCTTAATTGGAATTATAAATGCATGTACCTCAACAAGAAATATTCGGGGGTTATATCCCGAGTGCACCAAGTTTAATCGGTTAAAATGTGTGCTGCACTTCCATGATTCTCGAAATTTTGCTTAGCAAATGACTTGAGTGTATGATAATTTGATAAAATCCCGAGACTGCAGGTCGAGGGATTTTATTTTAAATCATTATACACGAAAGCATTTGCTTGAAAGCAAAATTTTGAAAATCATGGAAATGCACGTATTTTGGTCGATTGAACTTGGTGAAGGAGGGATATATGTTTAGATTATTTCCAGAAAACATGTAAACTCAGGAAACATAAAAATCGAACACAGGAACAATATAGTACCAGAGATAGTACCTGAAAAGTGATCCAAACGCCCGGTTCATTTCGAACATTTTAATCGGTTAAAAGGTCTAGTGCATTTAATCAAAGGTAATACCACGAGTCCTTCAAATTTAATCGATAAATTTTCATTTTCCACAAAAACTGTTTTATTTGACAAAAGTATGAAAACAAACCGATTGATAAAATCACGAGTCCGTAGGACGAGTGATTTTATCTAATTCGGTTTGTTTGAATGCTTTTGCCTCAAAATAAACATGTTTGAGTGTTTCGAAAATGAAAATTTATCTTATTAAATTTGAAGAACGAGTTGTATTTGGAGAGATTATTTTTTGAAAAAATAGAAGGAAGAACAATTTAATTGATCAGTATTTCATTTACATAAGAAGGAAAGGAGAATAGGTGAAAATTTTACAAATTTGAAATGTCAAACAACGATGTATGCCCTCTATGATCCAGAAGGCACATGTTAAAAAACGTTTCTATTCTTACAATTTTCCTAATTCATTGTAGAGTTCCTGATGAAGAGCCAATAAAGACTCGAAAGCTTGAACAGAATAAAGAGTTCACTTTTTCCAATTCCTTGTTGACTGCACACCCGAATATTTAAAGGATTCTTCTTATATATATATATATATATATATATATATATATATATATATATATATATATATATATGTATATATATATATATATATATATATACATATATATATATATATATATATATATATATATACATCCAGCTATCTTCCTGGCGTCTTTTCACAACTCAATCTCTGAGCGTCCGTCATGTAGTTCTCAAGAAACCTGTAGTTGTACAGATGAATATTTTCAAGATTCATACACGACGTGTCATGGAAACTGTTTGGACTTTGTTTTTCCACTATAAATTATTGGAATTTTTATTTGTCCATTCCTTAGCGTCCTTTCATGGAGCCCCCTCTCAGCGTCCAATATATTCAAGAATTTCCGCTAGCTGGCGTCCGCTTTATATATTTTACTTTCGTCCTTCCGATTCGTAAGCGCCCGGCGATGATGCCAGATTAAACCATAACGGCAATAGGTAACTTTAAGATGCTACTCGTGGGTTGACTTTCTGAGCTCTGATATTTTGCTTTGATACTTTTTTAATTTCACTATTCACTTGTTATTTTTATCTATACACTCATATGTGATTTGTTAAATATATACAATTTATGTAAAACTGACTTTTTCCACAGCTTATAAACATCAGTATTAATTGCCACACTACCTGTGGTCATGTTGTTCGTTTTTTAGCTTTGTATTAAGCTTACTCAATACTACAAGAAATTATATATTTTTCTTCAAACATTACTAAATCATGACATGACCACATATCTGGAAAATGGCCCTACGAATCACATTCCAACTCATAAAAAATAAATAAATATATTAAGAAAAATTTATTTGTGGAGATACTCTGTTATAAAAGGGTACACGGCAAAGTGTTCACTTGTGTTTGTAATGAGCAGCCAAAATGTATGTTGAGAGGGGGGCCAAACATATACAGTGTCATCCCCAAAGTATGCACCATATGGGAAACTTATTTATTGAGGGTTTTTCGACAAAAAGTTATTCCTAATAAGAGTTTGTGTTTCCCCTAAAACTAAACATGCACCAACAAAATACAGTAAAACACACGTAATATACGAGGAGCCTTCAAATATTTGATTTCGAGACAAAAGTATTTTGAAAAATCTCGGAAAATGTTGTTTGGAAAACTTGTTCAGCATCAAAAAATACATCCAGATTCGAAGGCATGGCCATCTAAGTGAAGTTTTACTTTTTTACCCATTTTCTTCATAACTATTACAAGAAAATATCCAGAAAATCAATGAGTTTTTCCAAAATACCTATTTTATTTTGACGTTTTGTGACTTGATATTATCGAATATTAAGTTATTGTTAGAATACTGTATAATTTTCAGTAACATTCGGTGTCAACAAAAAATAAAAATAACCTTGCACCAAAAACTTAGAAAATTATTCAACTCGTCAAAAAAATTGACCGTGGTTAACACCTTACTTGTGTGATTTGTAATATTACAGCCTTCTAAAATAAACCGTGGTATACAGGATGCTGTCTATTTATCGTTTTAACAAATTTTTGTTTTCGTAGTCCCCATTTGAGAAAAGTGGGTAGAAAATTAAACTTCACTCAGATGGCCATGCCTTCAAACCTGGATGTATTCTTTGATGCTGAACAACTTTTCCAAATAACATTTCCCGAGATTTTTCAGAATAAGAGTACTTTACTATTGTCTTAAAATCAAATATTTGAAGGCTCCTCGTATATAACGTCTATTTTACCGTATTTTGTTGGTGCATATTCGGTTTCAGGGGATGCATAAACTTTAATCAGGAATAACTTTTTGTCGAAAGACCCTTAATAAATGAGTTTCCCATATGGTGCATACTTTGGGGATGACACTGTATAGGGCTAGAATTGGTAGTCTTTTTTAATTAAAAAAGGTTACTACAGTTGCCACTGTACGGATGGATATAATAATGACTGCAAAAAAAATTTCATGATTCCACGCCAATATTTTTATAAGAAAATACGAAGTTCTGAGACACTGAATGATATTAAATATTTTTTGTGGCCCAACATACCCGAAAACAGACGTAGCAACTTATCGCACCAAAAAAAAAATCATGCAACTCGAAAAACCTGCATGAATACATGCAATTTTCTGGAGTTTTAGGTGTGAGTTTTACAACAACAGCAACAAAAGCATAACCAAACCTTTCCTTAAGTGGAGCGTTAGGCGTTAGCACTCGAATCATTCAGAAAGAAGTAAATGAAATGATAACTCTTCAAATAAGATATTTCTCGTTTAGAAAATATCGAATTTCAAAATTTCAACACTACCTTTGACGAAAAATGCAAGAACCGATTTTATTTCACCTAAATACTGACCGTTTTATTCCAATAAATTTATTCGAGAGGTTTCTTTGTTTTTTAATGCTGTGCAGATCCTTCGCATATTTTTTTTTTAATTTTTAGAGTGATGTAAATTTGCTACTGTTATCGCAGACTTTCATTGTCTGAGTTGTTAGTATCAGCACGACGCGACGTTTCAATCGATTCAGAATTTCCGATCGTTATTGAGTATACTGACTGACCACCTGAGTTAATAAGACAACATTCATAGGGCTTGAGATTATTGGCAGAACTCCCTGTTTTTCTGATGGGACGCTACCTAGCTTGGTATTATTCAATAACATGTAATTTTCATCGTGTGTCCTGTATCTGGATTCACTACAAATTGCCATCGACTCATTTATAACAAATGTCATAGAGAATGATCCTGCATGTGATGCACAAGAAATATTTTTTCACAAAATGGAGCTCTCCCCCATTACTTGCTGAATGTACGCAATTACAAATATCATATAGAATGACAAATATCATAGAGAATGACCCTGCATGTGATGCACAAGAAATATTTTTCCACAAAACGGAGCTCCCCCCCCATTACTTGCTGAATGTACGCAATTACTCGAATGGCACGTTTCCAGGTCCCTGGGTAAACGAAGGAGTGCAACTGAGTGGCCCTCTTGGTCGTCCGACTTGAGTCTTTTAGTTTTTTTTGAGCATATAAACCAAAGTTCACAGCACTCCGAAAGATCCAAAGATAAGCGTTCAACAGTGTGCACATTCACTTAACTAATACGGTATGTTTTTGAGTTGAATCAAATATAATTTTTATTTTTTTGTCAAAAATTGTCCTTCTGACGTGTATTCGGATTTTATCGAAATTAATTTTCCAGCCTCTAATGCCTTGCGATATATTTTCGATGAGCCACCCTGTATATGATATTACATCGCGTATCCGGATTGAGAAACAAATGGTTTTCAAACCAATTTTTTTTTACCACCATGTATCAAAAATACCGATTATGAATTATTTCGATTCATTCAATTCATGGGGGCTAGTTGATGAATGATCTATTACACAATCCATAGAGCTTGTAAATAACGAATTGAAAATAATTTTTTGTTCTCCCTGTTGTGAGGTTCAAACCAAATAGTTGTAAAGGATATTGGACACACACGACATCCTATCACCACTCTGGCATGATATCCTTAAAGGAAAAGCCATCTGTATCACTACTTTTGTTCGGGTTTGGAGGTCGTCGTTTTTTGGAATTTCTTCCTGACGTTTTGCTGGCGCGAGTGGCTAGCCTTTGAAGAAGCTAGGAATGGTGTGGTTTCCCGCGAAAAGCTTAGTTCGCCTTGAAAAACCCCCTACTCTAGGTCTGTGCGTTGATGAACTCAAGCAGAAACAGCGAAAGAATACAAAGTAGTCATGAGTGTGTGTCAAAACCTCATTTGATTCATAACTTCCCTGAAATCGGTTTATCAAATATCACTCACTCTTCACTCAACGAATGTTTGTCAACAAATACTGCACTTTTTAAAACACGCTGCCTTCTGAAATCAGCCCCTATTCAGCGTTGCCTCTTCTTCAGAAATTGAAAGACGCTTGGAAATCGACGGTCCGAAAGTAATATATACCTTTCAATGAATATTCAGAAATGCTCCTTGCGTCGCTGGCGGCAAACCTGATGAACTAATAATATACAAAAGTATTCGAAAAATTTGCACAACTATCAAGAAGGCGTCCAACGAATTTTCAAATATGTGAACTACTCTGGTGCTCTGAGTTCAGATTCTACACAGTTTCTTCAGAGCGTCTGTTGGAGCCGGACGCTTGGAAGATAGTAATTTGTTAATGTACGGACGCTCGGTAGATAGTGGTATGCTTATATATATATATATATATATATATATATATATATATATATATATATATATATATATATATATATATATATGCGTGTTGTTGTTGATTTCGGGTTGAACCGCGTCTGGAGTTTTGTTCTCGACGTTTCGGCTCCGATTTTGGAGCCATTTTCAAGAGGTAAGTGTGACTTCACGCTGAGGTCTCAATCTGCCTACTCCCCAGGTCTCGTCACGAGTTCTTTCTAAGGTCTCAATCTGCCTACTCCTTAGATCGAACTGAGGTATCGAGGAATGTTGGGTAGTATTTATAGCAGCGGGTGCTACTAAAGGACCGTCGGATGTCTTGGTGGGGACTGGGCATCTGGAAATTAGGGGTTTCCATGCAGTTGGAAGTCTCTGGCCGTCGTCACGTTTATTTAAGCAGGAAGGTCGCTTCTCGATTTCGATGGCCTCGCGAATTATACGAGCTTGTAGTGTTTTTGCTGTGGCGATGGTCTTAGTGTTCGTAAAGTCTATGTTGTGTCCTGTGTCTTGATGATGTTTGGACAGAGCTGAAGATGGGTCTGATTTTCGGACAGCAAGTTGATGTTCGTATACTCTACTTGTCACACGTCTGTTGGTCTGGCCTACATATGTTCTATGGCAATCAGAACATGGTATTTCATATATACCCTGTGATTCGTTGACAATTTTGTCCTTGGGGGAGCGGAGGAATGTGGAGATTTTATTGCTGGCTGTAAATATCGTTTTTATGTCCTGTTTTTTGAGAATTCGACTGATTTTGTCAGTAACACCTTTAATGTAGGAAAGAAAAGCTTTGTGTGTGCTTTATATATATATATATATATATATATATATATATATATATATATATATATATATATATATATTATTTATTTATATTATTATATGTTGTGTACCTTTGAACTGTCCAACAATTAGTCTTCCTGGAACACAAAAAACAGCTTTTCCACGCCCTGAAAATTTAGAAAAAAATTATGAGTTTTCCAAAGCTGACGATATTGAAATACCGTCAACGTCCGGAATTATTGTATCAAATTCCAGCACCGTTGAAAATCCTGTGAAAAAGAGGAAACAAGAAACCTTGTCAGCGTATATTCCGAAATAACTAACCCTGGATGCCAAGAAGAAAATTGATGATGAACTTTTGAATCTATTCACAACAGACTATCAGCCGTTTAGTGTCGTCGAGGACAAAGGTTTCCGTAAATTCGTGCATGCTCTGAATCCGAATTATGAATTGCCAAATAGGCACACGATTTCCAAATCGATGATTCTAGCCCTCTATGAGACTCATCTCAATAATGCCAGAGATGAGATGAAAACTGTCCTGAACGTATGTATTACCACAGATTGCTGGACTTCTGCTAACAATGAAAGTTTTATGGGTATCACAGCTCATTATATCGACGAATCGTTCAAAATGAATTCTGTTTTGTTGAGCTGTTCTATTTTTGAAAAAAGCCATACTGGTATCAATTTAGCGAAAAAATTGAGCGAAGTTGTGAGAGGATGGGGACTTGAAAAAAAAATCCTAATAGCAGTTTCAGACAATGCTAGTAACATTACAAATGCATTGCAAGTGCAATTGGGATGGAAGCATTTTGGATGTTTTGCTCACACCCTCAATCTCATTGTGACAGAGGCACTTGAATCAGTTTTACCCCTCATTAATAAAGTTAAATCAATAGTAACCTACTTCAGGAGAAGTTCTTCATCAGATACAAAATTGATGAATTATCAGAAGCAATCAGGTGTAACAATTCCGAAAAAACTCATTCAAGATGTTGCAACCAGATGGAATAGCACTCTCTATATATTGGAGAGATTTATTGAGCTGGAAGATGCAATCAGATCTACGATTGGCCTGGTTAATGAAACTTTAATTCCACTGACACTTGAAGAATGGAACATTCTGAGAGAGTTGTGTCAAATCCTGAAGCCCTTTGAAGATGCTACTAAATGTGTCAGTGGCGAAAATTACATATCAGCTTCTTTGATGATAGTTTTAAATCGAGGACTTTTGAATTTATGTGAAAAATTTTCGAAGGAAAATTTTACTGAAGTCACGAAAGAAATTATTAATGTATTGAAGAGGGGAATACGTAACAGACTAGGGAATGTTGAGCGTAGCAATGCATTGGCTCTTTGCACAGTACTAGATCCAAGATTCAAAACATATGCTTTTAAAAATTCAGATGCAGCTGAAAGTGCAAAAAAAATATTATTTAATTAGTTACAGAGATTATATCAAAAAATCTTCCCGTTACAACAGCCCCTGTAGAAAATCCAGAATCGAAATTTCCCGATCAAGCGTCAACCTCCAAAAAGACGTATTCATTATGGGACATGCTTGATGAAAACGTCACAAAAAATAGGCCAAAGCATACCTCTAGTTCCAGAGCTATCGTGGAAGTGCAAAGATATCTTGATGGTGGAGAGAAAATACATATAAGTATCCATTTTTGGGTGAACCAGTCAGAGAAAGATGTTGTGTCCTAGCCACATCTGTTCCCTGTGAGAGGCTTTTTTCCAAGGCTGGAAATATTTTAAATGAGAGAAAATTGGAACAACTACTATTTTTAAATACAGTTGCCCAAAATCATTAACTTCTGGTCCAGAGGCAATTAGATGCAGAACGCGTCGAATCATTCAGTTAATATTCAATTATTTATTTTATACAGATTTTATTCATTTTGTTTTTTGTTACTCCATGTATATTTTTTTACTTCGTGAGTTATGAGATAATTGATTAAAATTTTGTTTCAGTTGTACCTACTTGAGTTTTCATATTCTTGCTCATTAGTATATTTTCCAAGTGTTCCATTTTCATAAGTCCATAAGCATCAGTCCATATTTGTAGCATAAAATAAATTATATAAAATGAACATTGGCTTCGAAATGTTCAAACATGTAGCCATATTCTAATACGAGAGACTATCGGAGCCGTATACTACTAAATATAACATATACTTTGTCACTGTTACCCACTTCCACCTATTATAAGTAATACCTGTTCTGAAATACTCTTACTACCTCCCTCGTGGGATCATCCTCGGACGAGGAGTATGGAACTGAGGAGCAAGTCGAATAAAAAATATCATTTTCCCTAGTAAATATATGTTTTCCAATGACTCATCTGTCTTTTTCGTTTTCAGACAAAGCCACCGGCAAACACGTCGGTAGTACGGTCCAAATCAAGATACCCGTGGTGGCAACGGTAGTTCAGCAAAACGATTTGGCTGGACACATGTCCATGTCTATCGTTAGTCCTGGCCCGAACGGAGAACTCGGAGACCAATCGGGCATGATCGACTCGAACATGAGCAATTTCGTCTACAGCTCTACGCTCACCAATCACGAAGCCGTATCGGGTAAGGAACGATTCGAAATATTTTAAAGTTATTATGATATATTACGTAACGACGAAGACAAGTGCCCAATTACGCTCGAGAAAAAATTTTGATCACGAGGCGTTAGCCGAGTGCGATAGTTCGCGAGTAGGTACACGTGTAATTGGCCTTATCCCCGAGTTGCATACTGTACTTTTTCTACTCCCCCCATCCTGAAAGCTGAATAGTAATGGTTCACTTACAATACACGCGTATTGTGAATTATTGGCGGTGGCCAGTGGTAGTAGAACGATATTTCAGGGGTTCGCCTACTTTGAATAACATATATTACGGTGTAAATTCCTTTCAAACTCGTTCAGGCATGAACTGGACGATTATACGCTGTCCACCCCGATTCAGTTTAATTTCAATGGAAACAGTTTTTTTTTTTTCGGTGAATTTGCGTTAGAAAAGTTATAAATGATGAAAGAGTCTGCTCCATCCACAACAGCTATATTCCATAATAAATTATATCTATATACACAGAGTGATTCAAAAATGAGATTTCACTGGTACCAAATTTTCAAGAATGAAACATACACAAAATTGAGATTGTTGAGGTTTTGCTCATGAATTATTCCGTTTCGGATCTATAAATTTCATGCAAAGGGCTTATGTTGATTACTGTTTGAATGTCGTTTTGTGGTGGATGGAGTCTCTTTCAGGTTTTCTTTGAAATCTTAACCTACCACAATCTGAAAAAATAAAAAAAATAGAACCATTTCTTGATATTTCTAAAATAATAATAATGGCAGTTGTCTGCGATTCTGTTCAACTTTCAGCTATATAGAATATAACTGTGTCATCATTTTCCTGTGAGCAGAATTGAAAAAAAATCAAATAATAAGGGATCTAAAACTGTAACTTGTGGTACCTACACCGTATCCAAATATTTTTGTTTCACTGAACACATCAAATTTCACTTGTTGAATTCATTTACTAAGGTAGCTCACAAAAATAATTCGTGTTATTCTGCGAAAAACAATAATTTCAAATTTTTTCAAAAGTAACTTATGACTGTATCAAACGCGTTCGCTCAATCAAGAAAAATATAGATAATTGATATTTTATTTTCTAGCAATTGATAAATATTGTTGAATGGGTAATGGCATTTTCTGTTGAAAGATTTTTTTCTAAATCCGAACTGAATAGGAGAAAAAATATTTTGTGATGTTAAATATTCCTCTAGTCTGGATTTCAAAATTTTCTCAAAGGTATAAGGGTAAGTGGTCGTTTTTTTCTTGGAGCTTATTTTCATAAATTTTCCTCTGTGATTGTTTACCTGATCTTTTTTTCGAAAATTCTTTTTATTCATGTTGGTAACGGTTAAATTCCCTAAAGGTGCATGCATCTTGAGTTTGGTAGCTTGTTTGAGATGGGTCGTAGTCCAGACAACTTTGGGAACCACTGGACTAGAGAAATCTCTACCGTTCACATCTATTCTTCAATAATAAAATTCCTTTTGAATTCAATTTCGTACTTTTTTTTTTCGCAGAACATGCCGTGCATATCGGAGACATTCCTTTGTCAGGAGGATTCGAAGCATCAGACATAATAGGAGACGTCAACATCGAGTTTTTAGACGAACATGGTAGAAGAGTTGGAGAGTTTCTAGACGAACAGAGAAGGAGAGAGAAGGAGCCAACGGAAAATTTGGAAGGTGAGATAAATTGAGGGTACACATTCATTGGAAACATACATTTCAGAATATTACTTTCAGTCTCGTTGTGTGATGAATTGAATGACTATATAGACTTCATTCAACTCGTGAAAATGATTGAATAATCCGAAATCATCGCATTTTCTGTCCCTACTATTGTTGTTATTAACACCAAGGATTGCATTTCAGGAGTAAGATATGAAACTTTGTTAACATCCTGACGATTTTACTACTCAAAATCGCCATTTAAGATCACTAAATCCTTGCCGATTTTTCTGGGAGCCATTTTATTTTCAATGATTTTATACTCCCAAATGTTGATCTTGATCGTGAAGTGAGGAAGGGAGGATATTTTTTTACTAATTTTTTGTGACCCATCCCGTTCATCATAATAATTTTATTAAAATATAAGAATCGTTCATTGTCCAAGAAACGATACATGTTTATAATTATGGACTTGAAACTATGAAATAATTATAACATTGAAGCAATAAAATTGGAGTACATAGTATAAAATATGGGAAACTTTGGAAAATTATAACAGAAAAATGCAAAATAAAATAGGTAATCAAAATTAAATTTTTTTCAGAAGAGTTGGGTAGAGATTGAAATAATTCTGGGTCATGAATTCATGGAGAAATATGTAATATATAATTAATTCAGTTCAGTGGATATTTATTCAGTTCATTTTTTAAATTGATTACCGATTGTTATTATTTCATCGTATTTGGAATTTAAGCGCTACGAACTTTTTACAATATGCTTATTGCTAAATATATAGGCAACGGTTCATGATACATCAAAAATGGTGGTAACAAAATTTGTAGAACATAAAATTTCCTATTTTCACTCAGAACTTTTTTCCGTAGCATTCATAGTTTAGGTGCTATAACACTGTAAGTGTCGAGTAAACGCAAAATATCCACAAGATTATAAAAATGTTCATTCGATCATGCACCTATTGGTTCTAGTATATATTTCGGGTCGTTCGGAATTTCCCCCTTCTAAAATTCCAACAGTATACAGATTGAAAACGTTAATTGTTATTCATAATAATTATAATATTAATTCTTATGGTGTAGCACGATGTTCTATTATTTTTTGCTACATACACAAATTTTTCTGATGATACTGTTTTACCTTTGCAAGAAACAATAAAGATCGATAAGTAATTGCTAGTTGTTTTCCATTTATAATTTCAATTGATTCGCTACACAGCTCTATTGACATTTTTGTGAACACTTTATGCCATTTTTATAGATAAAAATGTTTGCCGTCTTTCTTATTTGAAATTGTTATAATGCACAGGTTTAATTACATCGATCCAAACTTTTTACAATGTGGTTATTGCTAATTATATAGTCTACGATTCATGCTACATTGAAAATGGTGGTAACTGATTTTGTAGTTCATGAAATTTTCTATGAATTTTATTCGAAACTTCTTCCGTAACATATATAGTTTAAAACTTGGTTGCAACAAATTTGGTTACCACCATTTTCAATACATCTTGAACCGTTGACTATATATTTACAATAACCATATTGTAAAAAATTTGTAGCGCTGTAATTGAAAACCTATGAGTTATACAAAAAAAAATGAAATAAAAAAGAAGGCAAACATTATCTATAAAAATAATCTCTTCTATTTTTGTTGTGCGATGCGCGGTTCGCGAGATATTCGATAAAACGTGTTTTCCAAGATGGCGGCTGACGCGGGCGCCCCCCAGTCCCGACAACTTGGATTTAGATTCAGGGGACAGAACAGAGCATATTCGAACAAATGAATCCGTTCTGTAATACATTTTTTTAATGTTATGATTTTTTTTCAATTACAATTATGAATTCATAATAGGGTATGTTTAAATTATTATTAAGTTTCTATAAAGGAATATCATGAATAGTCAAACAATTTCACACTGGTATGAGACTGATCATGAACTTTATACTGATTAAATATTTCATTGAATAAATTTTTTCCAGAATTACAAAGAAACAACAAAAAGAAAAATAAAACAAAATATTGAAACAAAGAGAGAATCCATCGAATTTTATTTTCTCATATGGAGAAAATATTTTTTATTTTGATTTTAAATTCATTGATATTTCTACAATCTTTCATATCATCGGGTATTTCATTGAATTTTGAAAGTGCTTCATGAATGAAACTTTTCCGTCCAATTACAGAGTTTGCGGAATCAAGGTGGAACAAGTTATGTTGTCTTGTAAGGTTATTCTGAATTTCTGAATTTCTTATTAATATAAAATTAGATTTCATCATATTATTAATAATAAGATATGATACTTTCAGAGTATCAATTTCATAATACTCATCCAAAGAATATGTGTTTGTAATTGAATGAAGTTGATGTGTTGGAGTGTCAAATGGTAGACGATACAGTACTTTCAGAGCTTTCCTGTATAGAGCGAATATTTTATTGAAATTATTTTTAGAACAAGATATATTAATTGAATATTTGATTCTACTGAGAATATGTGAATATAAAAATATATTTGCTATTTTGGGATTCAATTTGGGACATCTTCTTAGGGCACCAATGATGGGAGATATTTTTTTTATTAGATTTTCAATATGTATATCCCACTTCAATTCATCATCAATCCAAATGCTAAGATATTTCTTCAAAGATGTTTGTTTCAATTGCTCATCTTTTATTTTTATATTTAAGTTGATATTTTGTTTGTTTTTTGGTTGAAAAATCAAATATTCAGTTTTCTTGGAATTAACAGAGAGGAGATTGGAATAAAGCCGTTTTTCAAATTTTAGTTAGTCCTCGTTTATCGTTTTTTCTAGAATCAAAAGGTTTTTATTTGCAAATAAAAGCGATGTATCATCCGAGTATATGGTATAATGACAAGATAAATTGATTTGGGACAGATTTTGTATATATAATAAGTATAAAATGGGACCTAAAACCGACCCCTGGGGAACTCCTTTGTTAATATTCAATCTATCAGTTTCCACGTTATTAGTGTAGGTCCCCTTATAGTTCTTTTCGCAAAATATGATTTCGAAAGGTCATTTACAATATATAATACATTGCACTATGAACCTACTTTTTTGCTCTGGCGCTTGACACAAAGACCCATTTTGGTGAAATTCACATTGGATTTCTTTAGATTTTCTCTGATAGAATGGATGCAACAACAAATTTTCAGTTTATAGGAAGAATTCGTGTCTCATAATCTGTTTGTTTTGTATGAGGCTGATGTCGCGTCTGAATAAGGTGATTTCCGTAGGCATTTATTCACTCATTTTTTGTTGAACACTCTTAGGAGTGCGTTCAGGAGGCAGAGCCTTGTGCGGCCAAGGGTCGGCCATTTGTTTTGATTGCCGAAGCGCTCTGGGGCGTTTCGATGATTTTTTTGGTAACGCATTAGCTATTTCAAATGTAGAAAAACCCACAGTCCTATCAGGTCGATCAGTGTATTCGATCAAGATATTTCAATCAGTCGTCTAACGCACCGTGGCATCAAGAAAAATTCTGCTCCTGCCGCAGTTTGAACCAGCCGCATCGAGTATACGACAACGCCGTAGACCGATAGACTACCAACCTAACGTTTTGATTGTTTTTTTTTTGTAAAGTTTCTAGAGGTTTCAGTATAGATTTATTTTCTTTTTCCGAAATAGAAATTTGGTAAAATAACTGTGAATAAATAAGGCCGTGAAATATACATTTGTCAAAATTTTAAGCGATATAATTTTTTTTTTTAGAGATGAGAGCAGATATTTCAATTGGTATTTTTTGATGTTTATTTCCTGATAATTCTTCATCAATGGTTAAACCTCATAATTCAAATTGTTTCTGTATACTCAAAATTGATATTTACAAATTTGGCTTCCAAGATATATTCGTGTACAGTGGGGTCCATAAAGTGAGCAAAAATAGGATTCTTCTTATAGTTTCACAACCTAAATCTAGACTGGATCTTTGAGATACTCCATGAGTTGAGTATATCCTCCAAAAAAACTATTTCGAGTCAAATTGCGATCTCTCGTAAAAAAAGTTCTTGAACCAACTCAGTACATCACCTCTGATTCCTATATCAAATAACTCACTCAACGGTATCGAAGGTCTTGCATAAATCCAGAGACAGAAGAGAACATTTTTTTAACCGAAATGCGACTCTTTTTCATCGACTTTTCATGCAAAAAAAATTCACTCATATCTATTATATTGTGGAGTGATAATCAGATGAATTTCTCCTTTTTCCAGGAAATCATTCTAACAGTATCATCATAGAAGATAAATCCGAGAACACTCTTCATGAGAAGAATCTACACAGTGATGATAAAATAGAGCCATCGTTGACTCAAAACGTTGAAGTGAACTCATCGGAAGTGGTTATTTGCGAAGATTTCTTTGAATGCTAAAAAAAATCGGCCATGATAACAGAGTTTTGAAATTGTTTTTTTTTTTCATTGAGTTAATTTGTTCTTGACTGTGTTAGTTGTAAGATGCTGGAAATTCAGTCGTTCTTAGGAATGTTAGTTGTTTTTGTGATTTTAATAAGGATTCTGTGTTATGAATTGTTTGTTATCAGATGTTTGTTCGATACTACAGATTTTATTAATGTTACTGAATCTTGAAAAGTTTTTCATTTATTTCATCGGAATTAGCAAGGGACTTATTTAAAATGGCGAAGATGCACTATTTCGGAAAAGGCGGTCCCACAAAAATGCTAAATTGGTTACATCGCGCGCTGCAGTCGATTTCACCACTACTACCACGTACTGCATGGTCCCGGTGAAGAAGAAACTAAACGTGGAATACAATTACATGAAGGTGTGTTCTCACAATCACATCTGTTTCTTCCAAAGTAATTGAAACTATCATTGCTGAGAAAATGACTGATTTCTTGACAGATTGATTGATTGATACCACCAGAACAACACGGGTTTGTTGAAGTACATCTACAAAACTCCTCCCATCTGTGAATAACAGCGGACAATGCCCTTTGATCAGAGAATACCACTGATACCAAATATTTAGACTTTGCTAGAGCTTCCGACGAGGCTCTCACTAGAAGATCCATGTAGTAACGCAAAAAAATTGGAATTTGTTGAAAACTCTACTTCTGGATTGCAGACTACATACATGACTAACAGAAGCTATATAGAGTAAAAATGGGATACTTTTTTCATATGTTACGCAAGCGATATGAGTTATCAGTCCTTCTTTATCAACGATACCAAAATTTACGCAAACATATGCAATGGTCAGTCATTATATCCCCCAGAAAGACTTTTACCCAATTTTTGAATGGTGCAGTGAATGGGTCCTCCCATTGAATGTTATAACGTGTGTTGTCTTGCATATTGAAAAAAAACACTCTTATCCCCTACACACCTTACAAGCAGTACTTTTCAAAAAGTTTTGTCCACTTGAACATGGGTGTTACTACCACTTCGGATCTCACCTGGTCAAGCAGCCCTCCGCCGTTGACAAATAATGTGCTTTCGAAAACTGTGGTAAAATTGTTTCGCTAATCATCAATGTCCTTGGGATATTACAGCAGATATTACTCATGGCGCATACCATAGCCATATATAGTGAAGAAACTTAAATGTCAATTTAGGGTGTGTGATGTCATGTTGGAGCGCTAAATTCGAATGTAGATGTCAGTATATAATATGTCATTTTGCATGTTACAATGAATATTTTGTACACGATAAGTTTTAGCTTATCCAATCCATTCTGGCACAAACTCAGCTACTTTTCCAGTTGGACACTGGTAGTGCAGACCATCACAATAAAAAAAAACACCTACAAAGGTATAAATTTCAACACAGTGAACACATATTATAGGTGCTTTTTTATCGAACTATAATACTTCAAAGAGATTGATGGGCATATACGTCATTAGTACTTTGCCAAGATGGTTTGGATGAGCTGTATCAATAATGATGCCAAACATGAACAATATTTGTTTTCCAACACAGGATAAATTTTATCCTTTATTTGTAAACAAATTATGTTTATGTCTGGAATTATTATAAGTACTCGAGAAATTTCACATTCATTTCAAACCTTAATTATTGTATACAAAATATTCGTTTCAACATGCAAAAAGACATACTGATCCCGTAAAAATTCAAATTTTTCGCCACAACGTGACATAAGAGCGAGCAGAGAAATTTGACATTTAAGTGTCTCTACTGTGTGGCTATGGTATACTGGGCCCATGGGCTGTTTTCACGATTCGTTATCGCCTATATGTCATGATGTTGACACTAAGTCTCTGACATTTGATCAGTTTGATTCATATTCAATATGTCATTGGCCTGTCATTTTTTCGCTAATCATAAAAGTTATCAGCTGATAATAGATCACCTTATCCTGAGCGACTACAAAGTAGCGAAACTTATCACTTCTCAGCAACGTAGACTCTGAGGAGACCTCGTCATCTCCTACCGCATGCTGAGGCCAATCTGAGCCATATGCTCGTTCGTGACTCTGACAGTCGATTGCGCAGGCATGAGTTGCAACTGAAAACTCAAGAAGAAACAGCGACAAAACCTTATACGATCGAATTTTCTATTTATGGAATGTTCTCGATCAAGGAATTATCAGTGCAACATTACTGAATGATGTCAAGAACAGATTCTATGATATTATGTATGCAATTCACTTTTTTCAATGATTTTTGTTGCACTGGAATTCATGTATATTTTTAAAAAGTGTTCATATCAATCAGTCCCTTAGGTTTTTTTGTGGAGGCAATGAAGTTTGATGAATTATATTTTGGCTCATTTCTTCTCCGGATTATAAAATAGAAGTTACAACTTCTTCAAGCTTCCACAAGCAGGAAGATCCTCAAACCATCTAAAAACGTGTATAACACATTACCAAATTTCGTAATCGTGAATAACGTGACTTTGAATAATAACTTGATTCGAGATAATTTTTACGTATGAATCTCACACAATTTTATTTCAACTCATATCTTTTCTTCTGTCATATTTCATTCAACTTATATAGGTATTATATATTCAGTGGACTAGCCACTACTGCGTCATTTGCGTTGAATAGGTATATAAATTCTTCATTTATTTTTTGTATAATGCTGCGCCAATCGAGCACTCGATAAATGCGTGCCTATCCTGTATCATATTGAAAATAAATGACCAATGAATATAAAGTGAAGCGCCTCAGAGGGCTTGAGCAACGAGTCTATTTGTACTGTACAATTTTACCTTCTCCTAGACCTCAATTACCCTAACACCAAACTGATATTTTTGCATCAGATGCACGTTCAGCTAACAAGGTAAGCATCTTCAGGAAAAGAAATTGATACTAAATCTAAAGACTAGGGTTAGCTGTTTATATTAGTACGTAAAGTTTTTCGGTCGGACCTTGTTTGTTACTGCTTCTTATTCTAATTTATTTCTCGACAATGAACTAGTTAGTGAAACTAATGCTTTTGGGGTGGATAATATAAATGCTTAAATGTTGAAATATTTGCAGCCCATTCATAGATAAATATATAACCCACATAGTAAACTGTTGCATTGAAAACTCGTATTTTCCATTATTATGGAAACACTGTTGGTATACCTATTCCTAAAAAAAGTCATCCTAAAGATTTCACAGATCTCAGAATCATAAGTATGCTTCCTACTTTATCAAAAATTTTCGAAAAAAACCTGTATTCACAGATATTTGAACATTTCACCTCAAACAATTTACTTTCTAATTGCCAGTGCGGTTTTAGACAAGGCAGAAATACTGAAACATCTTTGGCAACTGTTGTAACCTCTGATATATATTAACTGCTCATGATGATGATTTATCTGGTGCTTTAGTATTACTTGACTTTTCCAAGGCATTTGGTACTATCAATCATGAGTTGCTGTGGGCAAAATTAAAATTTTATGGCTTCAATGATTCATCGGTGTTTTTGATATGGAATTACTTTCTGAGGCGTTCTCAAGTTATATCAGTAAATGGACTATACTCTTCTAAATTAGGTAAACTTTCAGGTGTTCCGCAAGGGTCCATACTAGGCCCCTTGCTTTTTATTATATACAGTGCTGATATTTTGAATAATATAGAACACTGTAAAGTTCAAGCACAACTTAAAATTAAATTCTGAAAAATCGAAGGTCTTGTTTTTTGGCAATAATAATAATAGAATTTTTTTAACAGACAATATGACAGTTCAAATTGATAATTCAACATTACAAATATGCAACTCAGCCAGAAATCTTGGCCTAGTGTTAGATACGGATATGCGTTTCTCTTGCCACATCAAAAGTATTATAGAAAAAGCATTTGCATCCTTAAAACTCATTTATAGCGCCCGCCATTTTCTTAGTATCAAAATGAGACGAACCTTATGTGAGTCAATGGTTTTGAGCCACTTCAATTATTGTGACTTCATCTACGGTCCATGCTTAACTAGAGTATCAGAACAGAATTCAGAAAGTGCAAAACAGCTGCTGTAGACTTATTTATTCTATCAGAAAGTTTGATCACATTTCTCATAAACTCAAAGAATGTAACTGGCTCAACATGGAAAGCAGGAGGCAACTTCATCTGGGTACTTTCACACATAAAATTCTTGAAGATCCTGACCCTCCTGCTCTGATAAGAGAATTCATTCCTAGATTCAAAGAATGTCCGAAATAAGTTCACCCTGACCATGCCTCAGCATAGAACTGCGATGTTCCAGAAATCCTTTGTATTCAATGCTATTCGTATGTACAACCAATCGCCTGATGAATTAAAAAAATTCAACATTCAAATATAAATTGAAAAATCATTTATTTGAAGCACAACGATAACGTCTTAACCTTTCAATCGTTTATCAATATCAATAATTTTGCACTCCTTCATTTCCTTCATTTCTCTCAGTTTAACAAAAATTGTATTTGTACAAAAATCTAGCAAACGATGCCAACAATTAAATGTCCCATGTGACTCTTCTGTATGTATTTATCATTTTTATAAATTACTATTATTCATTCTCCTGGGCAATTGCCCGCTGTTGGTTGAGTAGAATAGCTCAAGCTAGACTTCGCCAAAAGTCTCATTAAAATTGTTGTTCTAAAATTGTTCTGATTACTTTTCCCAGAATACATCAAAGCGAACTAAATGGATAGGTCCCCTGTCACCATTCATGCTGTTTATACATTTTGCTATTTATAAACTCTCATATGCATCGAGTAGTCTTGTGTCATGCACATGCTTGATCAGTTTCAGATTGTTTTCACCAATTTTGTGGTCATTGTCTAGAGCGTGTTGGGCGACACTGGATTTTTCTACCCTTCCCTTTAATTTTAACAGTTCGTCGGCTATGGCCGATGTATTTGTTGTTGCAATCTTGACAAAGGATTTCGTAAATTCCGACTTATTCCCTGTGTTTTCTAATTCATCTTTTTGTGCTGTGTAATTTGTGAGAAATTTTATATGCAACTTTCATATTTACTTTATCGCATATCTGTTAGAGTCCTCTAGTGTATTGGGGTTTACTATAAACTTTTTTTACTCTCATCAACTATCTCTGGGTTGAAACCGTTCACTTCAGCTACGTACCTAACCATTCTGTCATAATTTTAGGTTAACTCATAACTTTTTTCTGTCATATTTCATTCACTTATATTATTCAGTGGACTAGCCACTACTGCGTCATTCGCGTTGATGGAGGGAGTTTGTATAACAAGAGCGGATATAGTGGCCATATCGCACGAGGACGAAGCCGATAGTGATGCCGAGAGCGATGTGGCCAATGTCCATTCGAGTTATACAGTTAATTTTTTCTTCGGCCAGGTAATTACTTCAGAACTCTCTTTCAAGTATCATATATTGATAATCAATTGTAGATGTAGTCTAATTTTATGAAAAACTCAAAGGAAAGACACTTCATTAAATTCAATATCTAATTCTTGCCGATGACATCCTATAAATTTCTGTGATTAATACTACCTGAAAAGTTATATTTCAATCGTTGAAAAAAAGTACAAAAAAAAGGTTTTGGTGAGACTCGAACAAATGAATACAAAGTGGACCATCTCAGAGGGATTAACCAACGAGGCTATTCCATACTGTACAATTTTATTTTTTTATACTGGTGGAGTGCCGTTTATAGATTTTCTCTCGAAGAAGAAATCATTGAATTTTGAAAATTTTTTGAAAAATATTTCATAATCAGGTAGACAGATCAGAATTGTGACGTTTCTACAAGGTTGTTTCTCGTAACGAAGTATTTTATTCTCTGTGATTGGTAGAATGCATATCCTACATTGTGTGGATGTGAACTCGTAACGATTCAGTTGACTGGAATAGCCTACTTAACCGTTCAGTAAACTATAAAGAAATGAGCATATTTACGAGTGGGGGTAGAAAAAATTATTTCGTTCCCTGTTTGCTCTATCGCTATTCCTGTTTACAATTTTTCCCTGAAAAAATAACGCTACTTGGTCATCCCCCTACCACCACCATAACAAACTACAGTCCAGATTTCCACAGGAAATCGAAGATCGCCCAGAATTGAAAAGAATTGAAACGGCTAGGTGGGTGCGGAGCTTCCTAGTTTGATTGGGCATTCATATCATCCAAACCTTCGATGTTAAGTAAACAATTTGGATTGGAAATTTCCGTTTCTTACATTCACCTCATATTGAAAAATGATCGAGAGCAACCAAGAAATGGGTATAATTTTCAATTATATTACATTATGTGAAAAAATGATCCGGAATGTTTCACATTGCTACATCCGGTAGCCGGATTCCGAGGTTCAAACCCCTAATGACTCCACTACTTAAAAGGTGAGCACCTTTGAATGATATATAAATGATTTTTTGCTATCTGGGATAGGTTATATGAACACACAATGAATGAAAAATATAGCACACTTCGGAGTTTCTATTCAGCATTCTTCGTGCAACACACCAGTCATCGTAGATGACGTCATGTAAGTATAGCGAAAAAAATATTTCTTAGATCGCAGTCACCCTCACGTAGTCAACTTGCAGCTGTGCGCCGCTGCCCCAAGTAGGCAGCCACTGGTCCCTTTTCTCGTAAAAAGATTTAACTTGATCTCTTTTCCGGTTCCTCCAAGGTTTATCGTGAGTTCCCGATTTGAATCCATCAGGGAAATCAGAAATTCCACCAACTCCAACGCCAAGAATTAGCCGAACCTGAAAAAAAAACTTCCTATATCGACAATAGGATATCGAAAATGCATAATGAACTGGGGGGCTAGTTTTGGAGTCCTCAGTGTATAATTATACTTGATCGACAGTTTTTAGCCGCTTAAAATGTGGGGAAATATGGGTGTATGTCAGGAATGTAGTTATCATCGAACCACAGCACTTTTCAATTCAGAATACATCTCAGTAAGATGCCTAGGAAACCCTGTTGTATCTACTTATACCTGAATAATTTTGGGATAAACTTGGCGAAAACCGATTGCTTATTGATTTTTGAGATTATAAAAACTTCAGATCGCTATTGTAGATGGCGATCAGTCATATACCATATGAAGCTTGATTTTCACTAGAGAAAAATGTGCAACCGAATATTCCACTACTGTTTATTATTTGCCCACTAAGATTTTGACAGCCCTGACAGCCAATCAAATGCGTTTCAGAAAACGTGCATGTAACGTGGAAACCTACCGTAAACAACCTGTCAATCCCGTCACTGTCACCTGCTACCTCTATAAGGTTTTAGTGTTTTTATATCAGTTTGTAACACGAGAAAATATACTTCGCCCATTCACCTGAGAATGCACGACAAAGTGGCCTTCTGGTAAAAAAACATAATGGGGCGATTTGTTAAGTAATTACCTTAGGAACTGAATAAAGACGAATATCTGGATCCCCAGATTTTGACTGTCCACACAAAATACAAAATCTTCTACACATATTGAAAAAGTACTTGTAATAATTTCAGAACTTATTCTACATATATAGGCTTTTAAACACTGTTGAGTGCGAAGAAATAATTTCAGATGTCAATATGACAAAACAGACATTTGACAGATTTTCGAAAATGCGCATATAACGCCCCCTATACAAAAATTAGAAAGCTTTTGTAATCGTCGATTGTTTTTCGCCAAGAAATTCTAAACAAAATCGAAACAGTAGATACACCAGGGTTTTCTAGGCATCTTACATCTCAGAATACAAACTGACTTATTATATTGAACAATAATTTGTTTTTTCCGTTTCCAGTAAACCTCTCTTATACACGGCGATTTATTCCTGAACAAATTTAAATTTTCTTTCGCCACGGTTCAATCTATATGTATTTTTCCAAATTTGATGGCATTTGAAATGATCAAATTGATCATTAAGGGGGATTCAACAGCGTTGAACCATAATTCCGGTTCATTTTTCCAAAATGGAGGAAGATGAATTACTGATTTCGATCGGTGAAATTCACTGACGTTATCATTTGAAGTTTTTGGCGCATTTGTTCTTTTATTTCCATTCATTCCAGTGATACTTGTAGTAATGACTCTGTTGGGATCTGCAAAGGATTGGTTCTGCTTGGTGAACTTTAATTTCATGTTGTTTTCCTCTAACTGTTCCATTTAGGTAATACATAAAAATTCGATATTATTGATTCTATTTATAAAATGATCTTTGACAGATGGCTCTGGACATAAGTTTTGTGTTTCTTGTATTTGTTGCAATAGCTAATAGGTGGAGTCGAATTCGCTTGGTGTAACTAGTTCTGGATACCTGCTGCAAATTCCTGCTTCTAACTGAATTTTCATGTCTGATAAGGTGCCTTTCCCATCAATAAAAAAAAATGACGTGAAATATTCATCACTTGTTCCTCATTCAGTTGTTCAAAGAGTTTCACAATTTTAAATATTATTTCACTTCTGGGTCACAAATTTGTAGTTAATCGTGTTTTAATAAGACTCATACAGAATTTATCTCAGAATACAAACTGAATTTATATATTGAATAATCAATAATGTTTTGTTTTTTCCTTTTTCAGTCAACCTCTCATATACACGGCGATTTATCGATAAGTTACCACAGGTATATATACCCCTGATAGCTATAAACGATGGGATTGGAAACTTTGCTGTTAATGTTGAAATTTTTTCTAGAGATCCCTTACACCAAACTGATATTTTTGCACTCGACACGCGTTTTGCTAACAAGGTTAGCATCTTCAGAGGCCTGATTTTCAAATCAGGTGAACCCTCATACGCACAGAAATTCGAAAGGTAACTGTACATAAATCAGACACCGACCCAAAATTCGACGTATTTTTATAAAACCTTACAAAATAAGAAACCCCTCTCTGTAAGATTAATAAAATCTAAAGATATTATTGGTCTAAACCTTTGGCGGGTATATTTGAAAATCCTCTACACATTTGTGACAGATAGTAATTAGACTCAGCAACCGAAAAAATCGTCAGTGCTGGTCTAACAGTGAGTGCGCGACTACAGTGCAACATTTGCTCTAAGGTAAGAGACGATCAACCATAATTTAAAGTTGCAAATAACATGCTTGCATCAGTCAAATAAATATTCCAATTGTTGTATAGTACAAATGTAATATTAAATAAGGTATTTTATTATATTTTTTCGATATTTGACTTCTCCAAATAGAAAAAAACTGAATGTCGAATTTAGGGACAACCGAACAACCTATGGTTTTAATTTCGACATGTTCTGTCGAAAATAGGTACATAGTTCGTTTTATTTATTTTGTGCCATCTCCCTCTATACATCATTATTTTTAAAAGGAATCAATTTACTTTCTTTTTTATTTTCATACTCATGTGCCAACCTAAATTCGACAGTGATGACGAAAATAGCTACATAATGTACATGTTTTCGTCTTATGGAAAAATATTGTCAAATAAGTAACAATTACTTACTTGAGTGTTTCTTACATTCTTGAGTATTTAAATAAATGATTTTCTTATAACTATTATTTTTAGATGACACCAAAAAAATATGGTAAATACAGCAAAGAAAATTTAAAAGCTGCTTCAAATGCCATCAAGAGTGGGACACCAACCGCAACTGCGGCTTCAACTTTTGGTATTCCAAGAACCACCCTTATTGGGAAAATTAGAGGAAAATTTCCAGAAGAGTGCAAAAGTGGTGTTTCTTCTGTGTTAACAAAGGAGGAAGAAAAAATTTTGACAATTAATGACAATAACAAGAATATACATCCTGAAATGATTGAGCCTCCCTTTCAAAACCCCAGTGCTATTATTGATGACAATAAGGAAAATATACCTCCAGATATGATTGAGTTTACCTCTCAAAATCCTAATGCTATCATTAATGAAACTACTCCTCCAAGTAGAACTGAGGATAATAACGGAAATGAGTCAAAAAAATTAATACCTGTTAACATTCCAACACCTTTTAAAAAAGCGTTGTTTTGGCCTGACGAGGATTCAGTTAGCAAAGTGAGCAAGAGAAAAAAAGAAAAAATACCTGCGGTGACCACTTCCGATCAATGGAAGGCGTATTATACAAAAAAGGAAGAAGAAAAAAAACAACAAGAAGAACTAAAAGAAAGTCGCAAAAAACAAAGAGAAGAAAATAAAATTAAACGAGAAAGCGAACACCTGCAGAAAAAGCGCAAAAAGGAGACAATAGAAGAAAAACAAGAGAGTGAAGACAAAAAAAAAGAAGTTAATAAAAAAGCAATACAAGCATTGCAAGTAGGCGATTATGTAATAGTTAATTTTGAAGGAACATATTTTCCAGGTGTTACAAAATAAAAAATAAAAACCAGGCTTTTATAAGTACTATGTCGTCAAGCGGTATAAATAAATGGAAATGGCCCCAAGAGGTTGATGAAATTTGGTACGATTATGATGAAATTGTTGAGAAAATTGAGGTGCCAATAGAAGTCAATAACAGAAGGTATTTTTAAAGTTCCGGAAATGAACAAATTCCGAGAATATACAATGTAATTTTATTATAATATAATTTTTTATGAATTATTTCAATTAAAAGATATAATTTTGGTTTCTATTTCACTTATTTTAAGTACTCGTTTTTCTTCAAAACCTAAAATTCAATGTGTCGAAAATAGGTCGAATGACTGTCGAATTTATGTCAGAACATGGGAATTATATGTCGAATTTAGGTTCAGATGCAGTTCTAGATAAAAACCCCACTTTTTTATTTTATCTCCAAACTTGGGGAAATATGAAATAAATACATAATTTTTGAAAGACCATTGAACATGTAAATGTTATTTAATTCAAGAAAACGTTCAACACGAATATAATATGATCCAATACGTCGGCAGAACTGCTAAAACTGTCTGATTTAGGTACATTTACCTAATGCCTTTTTATATTTCAAATGGCCTTCGCTCATGAGATTGAAAGATATTTCCTAATTTTCTCTTGATAGGAGAGATCACCCTATTTGAAAATCAGGCCCTAGGAGAAGAACATTGTTACTGTAGTATCAATGTTTTATCCAACACATGTGACAGTTATGACTTCCATTCTTTATGTCATTTCAGACAAGTAAACTATCGAATAACACACTTGTTTTAAATGACATTGCATGGTAATACAGTCATAACTGACATGTGTTGGATTGAAGATATTATATTATGGTATCATATACGTTGATGGTAAATGTCTCGATAATGTTATAACATAAGAAACAATTTTATAATATATAAATCATCAATCTGATACGTTACAGAAACATTGCATCAACATAACATTATTATTATTGTAACATTGTTATTCTACCTGGATATTTCACTATAACATCTCAATAACATACATATGTTGAAGTAACATTACGATAATGTAACATATAATATTGTTATATAACTGAATTGAGGTTATATCAATATGTTCAGTGGGACTGTTACATTTCATATCTAAAGGAGCAGAAGGAATGACATTCACTAGAACAATCAAAGCAAATCGTACATATCGTGGTTCTGATGGGTCGAAGTCAGCACAGTGAAAAACTATACGACATAGTAAAATGCTTTTCATCATCCAACAAAGCGAAGTTGGTCGGGAAAGAAATAAGATAACGTTTTCTCCGTCAACGAATTCTCATAGTCCAATATACACCAAAGCGGAGATGAGCGAGATATAATTCAAACAACAAAGGGGATATCGTTATTTATCCATTTCCTTTTCCATAATGAAATTCTTTTCGTCCAGAAACCCATCTCGCTCATTTTCACTTTGATGTGTGATAGGCCCAACTTTGACTGACATCAAAATAACCCTGCTCACCTGATTCGGTGGATTTCCTGCCAAACCGGAAGATTTTATGGCTTCTGAGTTAATGAGTCCATAATTCGCTCCATCGAGGAACAACTCTACTTTGTCTGCAAAAAAACCCATGATGATAATTGAAATGAGTGACACCAAATTTCGAAACGGGTTAGAACTTATGAATGACCAGAATACGAGAGAGCGTATTTCAAGACTTGCCGAATCATTTTCATATACCGATGTGATTTCCCAAACAGAATGAAGGCAATAATGTTCACATCGTAACCGTTGTTAACAAATTAATGTTCAACAAATTTCAGTTTCTTTTCGTTTCCTGACTTTTATAACGTAGGCGTACCCACCAATGATATTTTACATTTTTCCTTCGTAGTTTTTCTTAGCCTACCATAATCTGAAAAAAAATAAGAATTAATTTTGGAATCTTTATGTCAGAATATTGAAAAACTGGCCTTCTACACTTGTATAGTTTCCAATATAATTTATTCTTATTTTTTCAGATTGTGGTAGATGAAGAACCCAAAAAAACCTACGAAGAAAAAAAAATCCACCACAAAATAATGTCTGTCATTCAAATAATATTATACATCTTTCGATACTGAGTGACTGTCTGAAATTGATATCATTATACTATGTCAGTATTCTCAAACACCAATGCTAAAGGGTAAATTCAATTCATTATGTAACACTTGTGATATTAACGAAAGTTTCCTGAATAAATCACGAATCGCCTTCCACAGAGAAGCTTCAACTCATTGATTTGTGATTGTATGTACACCTGTTGAAAATAATACGCTATGTATTTGAATTCCGGGACAGTGTTTTTTTGACTAAATAACACCTGGACGGACAGGACACATCCTTTAAGAGTGGTGAGTGATATAATCATGAATAGTATCGGACTTGTTTTTCTTAATTGATTCTAGAGTCGGAGGAGAATTATTATAAATACCAGTATCTTTGGTGAACCGACAATTGAAGTCTTCGCTTTGTCTTGCTCAGTTATTTCGTATGAATATATATGTAAACATCCTCAAAAAAGATCTAAGTACTGATATACTGTTTGAATTTTTCAATTTGTATGACATTTCCAAATTGTAGTATTCCTGATTGTGGAATGAAGCACTCCGAAAGCTTGGAAAAACTTCAAATAATCTTCTTTTACACACCGCTGCGAACCCCACTACGGTTTTATTGTTATATTTAACTTACACGAGAAGTTGATGTTGACTAATAGAACTTGTTTCTTTCAGAAGTAATTATTTTCAATCAATGCAGCAACTTTTTGGGGTAGATTAGAAACCTTTATTGTATATATTTCAATGAAGATTCTCGTTTCTTTCAGATTGTGGTAGGTTGATTACTCAAAAAATACGAACAAAAAATATATTGTTAATAATAAAAAAGACTTTCTGGATTCAACTGGACAAATATTTTTTTACAATGATAAGCAGAAAGAATACTTTCAGCAAACAACTGTACCGTTTTGAATCTGTCACTTAAATAATAATAACTTTCTCGTTCACTGGATTGAAACAATTGAGGATCGTGTTCTTCAGTGAGATATTTCAATTGCTCTCTCCTATAATTCAGAAGAAAAATCATAAGGAACTATACCTACTACTATTTTATTTAAAATTTGATGGTAGATTCACGCATCCAAAAGGAATCTCCGCCTTATTTCAGTGAGAATAAGCATGCACGACAAAAGCAATCAGTGTATTGTGGAAAAACGGATCGTTGTTCACGTGGCTTGTTTCTGCTATCAAAAGAATACTGTGAGGAAACTCAAATAACTGCGCCATCTTCCAAAGGTCTCGTCACTTGTCTTACGGCTTTAGTCCAATTATTACCTTTCAATGGAATAGCACCGATAGAGATATGTCACTCAAACGTCATTGAAGTGAAAACGTCACTGTTCACCGTACATATGGCTGTATTCGGTTATAATTGCACGAGTGCATAAAAATTACCGATAATTTTGGAAGAAAGCGTAGTATTTTGGCGAAAGTGCCCGAGTCCGAAGGAGGAGAGCTCTTTTACAAAATATGAAAATAACCGAATGCAATTTGTATAAGATATCAGGCTTGAATGCAAAATTATATGGTCATTTTCATGCACGAATGTAATTCATTGGAATATTTTACGAATTAAAAAATTCTCAAGGAAATGTTATATTTTGTTCATTTATACTTTCCTCTATAGATTGTATGGAGTACTCACCTAAACGCGAAATGTTTTTCTATTTTTGAAGTCTATCTGACATTTATTTGTGTTGTTTACTGACGTCTAGCGATACGGTTTCGAATGTGTTGTTATGGTGACTTGATACAATGCAAGTACCGCTCTAAGTTTTCGATAATTGCATTGCTCTCATGGGGCATTTTATATATGAAGGAAATATTCATTCTAACTTTCATGCCCGAAGCGTTGCCAAAAATGACAATCCCACAAAAATGCTCGATTTGTCCACGTCGCGCGCTGTAGTCGATTTCATTACCCCTACCAAATACTACGCACGGTCACAAAAGAAAATGAATTCATTCAATGCCTTGAATGGATTGAAATAGAACCATTTGGTATCATGACAAGAGCTGTATGCTCACGGAACATTTTGAGTCTTGGTTGAAATCCATTAACTTAAGGAAAAATTAAAAAATTATTTACCCTCAGTCCAGCGAAGCTTATAAGTGTGAAAATCGTCGCTGAATGTGCCGGGCTCTTTTTTCTTCGAACTCAAGTTACTAGATCTTGCTGGCTCTGTATGGTTCAAAATTGGCCCTCCAAATAACATAGTTCCTCCAATATTCTCGTTGTTGATTCCCGTGAATATTCTGTTCCCTCTTGAGTATGCGATAACAAGCCTATTCTGATCCTTGTCTTCCAGATAAATCTCTGAAAAGTGATTTTGAAATAATTTTTTAGCATTTTAGAAGTCTCAGTAATTTAACTCATACTCAAATTATATTCCACTATCTCTACTGTTTTCTTCCCCCTCTACCCCGTTAATATGCTGATTCAATGATAATGATGAACGTTACTATTACCAGTCCGAACAAACAATTTAATTAATTTTCAAAATCATAAAAAATACGATACGTAACCGACAAAAAAGTCAAGTCTATTTTACTTCTTTTCAATATTGCAGTTAACTATCAGGGCAAATATACCAATTTCCATAAAACAGATATTATGAAAATTCAAATTTTTTTTTTTTCTATTTCCAGGGGAGAGGAATCCCAAGAAATGGATTTCAGGTCCTCATTACTCATTTGTTGATATTTCCAATTTCCATAAAACAGATATGATGAGAATTCAAATCTTTTTATTTTCTATTTCCAGGGGAGAGGAATCCCAAGAAATGGATTTCAGGTCCTCATTACTCATTTGTTGATATTTCCAATTTCCATAAAACAGATATGATGAGAATTCAAATCTTTTTATTTTCTATTTCCAGGGGAGAGGAATCCCAAGAAATGGATTTCAGGTCCTCATTACTCATTTGTTGATATTTTCAATTTCCATAAAACAGATATTATGAGAATTCAAATCTTTTTATTTTCTATTTCCAGGGGAGAGGAATCCCAAGAAATGGATTTCAGGTCCTCATTATTCATTTGTTGATATTTCCAATTTCCATAAAACAGATATTATGAGAATTCAAATCTTTTTATTTTCTATTTCCAGGGGAGAGAAATCCCAAGAAATGGATTTCAGCTCCTCATTATTCATTTGTTTATATTTCAGGATATGATACCTTCATTCATTCTTAAAATATCAATACTATTATCGAACCACTAACTTACTTGGTGAATCTTTCTTTCGTATCTGGCAAATTCTTGACTAAATCGAAAGTGGGAAAAGTAACTCCCATTTAAAAAAAAAAAATAACTCGGAACACCTGGTAAATTACAGACCTATAACTATTCCTAACAGTTTTTCAAAAGTATTTGAGTATGGTTACTTGAAAAGGCTGATGACTTTCTTGATTGAACAAAATATTTTATCCAACAGCCAACATGGATTTCGTTATGGCAGATCCACAACCACTGCTCTCCATAATTTTCTATGATAACTTAATAAACTGTTTGGACCGGAGAGAAATCTCCATGGGTGTCTGCTGTGATCTGAGTCGCGCTTTTGATTGCGTGGATCATAACATTTTGTTATCAAAATTGTACAATTACGGAAAGAGGCAATGGCAATGGATAGACGCTTTTCTCGAAAATCGTCACCAATTTGTCTGTTTGAAATACCACAAGAATAATTTGTTGCGTAATGTTTCTTCCGCAGAAACGGAAATAACGTTGGTTGTACCACAGGGATCTGTCCTGGGACCTGTATTATTCATTGTTTATATAAATGAAATTACCAACCATTTTCAACATGTTGAAATGACAGTCTATGCGGATGACACTTCCGTACTTATATCGCACATGAATCAATCGGAGTTGAACAAAAATGCGAGACAATATTAAATCAGTTAGTTTACTGGTTCTGCAATTTAAATCCATACTTCAATGTTCAGAAAACCAATGTTATAAAATTCAACATGCCACAAAGACTACTGGAGGAAATTGATATTGTTTCAAACAACACTTTTTTATCTGAGCAGGAAAGTTGCAAATTTTTAGGTATCCATATAGATGAAAATTCGAACTGGAAGGAACATTGTACATCAATTATCTCTGAACTCTTATAAATTTTTTATATGTTCAAAAATCAAAGGTTAGTTCTCACTCCGCCATGAAACCGAAGAGTCCCACGGTTCATAACAGGGAGGACTCTCAGGTAGTTGCGAATCCATATCTGCCATATATCCCGAGGGTCACTGACAGAATTGGAAAACTCTTGGGAAAATATAACATAAAAACGGTTTTCAAGCCGACCAAGAAGATCCAACAAAGCCTCAGGTCGGCTAAAGACAAAAGAGACCCACTCTCAGCGGCAGGTGTTTATCGCATACCGTGCACCTGTGGGAAGGTTTACATCGGTACCACGAAAAGATCCATGGGTACAAGGCTCAAAGAGCATCAAAGAAACTGCAGGCTGGGCAAACCGAAAAATCGGCGGTGGCGGAACACGCATTGAGTGAGGGCGACCACAGGATTCTGTTCGAAAATGCAACACTGATTGCCCCCAACCAGGGTTACCACAGCCGACTGGTACAAAAGGCAATAGAGATCCAAAAACATGCGGACAATTTTAACAGAAAGGAAGAAGCGTTGACTCTGAACAGAATTTGGAATCCGATTCTGAAGAAATCAAGAATAACTAATGAAATCACAGCAGGTAGTGCGGCAACTAATAATGATGATTATTCCCCGAACTCCACAGAAGTAATTAACACTCCAGACTACCTGCATCAATATGAATACGCCTTGAGAAATCGAACCGTTTAGTCATCGGAGATGAATAAGCCTTTGAAGAAGCTGGCCACTCGCGCTAGCGAAACGTCAGGAAGAAATTCCAAAGAACGACGGCCTTCAAGCCCGAAGAGAAGTAGTTATACTAATAACCTCGGCCGCGAAAGCCTTAACCATTTTGTCAGTTCTTACTCAACCACAAATTTTGAATTTGTACTACGCGCAGGTAGAGAGCAGACTCAGTTACGGAGTGTATCTTTGGGGAGATTCTACGTTGGCGCATAATGTTTTCATTTCACAGAAAAAAATCATACGGTGTATTGCGGGGATTAGGAGAGATCATTCATTTAGACAGATCTTCGAAACTTTCAATATATTAACATGTCCTGGTCTATACATATATGAAGTGTGCATTTTCGTTTTCAACAATAAAAATTAATTTTTCAATAACAGGGATTTTCATGAAAATAATACCCGCCGTGCTGATGATTTACCTATGCCAATATCAAAAATTGATATCGCCTATAAAGCTCCAAAAAGAATTGGTGTCAAGATTTTCAACCATTCACCTGAATCACTCAAAATCATACAACATGAAACGGCATTTAAAAAACACTTGAAGCTGTATCTGATTAGTATAAGTTTTTACTCTCTGGATGAGTATCTTGCGACAAATCCAGTAGATTCTTTTTTTTTAATTTGTTGTGACGTTGTATTTATCATACATATGAGTCCGATATATGTTAATTTTTAAATTTTGTACTGCAGTGTACATGTCAGCCTAAATACTGACAATTTTGATACAACGTATATTGTCTGACAGAAATGGAGCGATTTTAATTTTGATGATTTGAAACAATTTTCTCGAAAACAAATTTGATAACAGTATGGTCAACTTGTAGTAAAAACCAAATAGAGATCATTTATCGTTCGATGAATAGAGCAATAAAAGTTATTTTTAAATAACCGTGGGAAACACCTTCTTTACAATTATATAAAGATATCAAAACGTTAACATCAGATGAACTAATTAAATTTGAAAGAGCAAAATTTGCATACAAACTAACAAATAATTTACAAAAAGGTAATAGTAATTTCGAAAAGAAATCAAAATTACATAACTGTAATATCAGAAATGCCAATAATTTCCACTTGAATAACATTCATTCGAATAAAGGCACAAACAATCCTATATCTAGTTGTATAGAAGCTTACAACAATCTTTCAGACGATATTAAACTCAAAATCTATGAACGTTTTCTTGAAATAACTTAAACTAAAATTGATATCATAATGATGTTCATCAATCAATAAACATGTAAAGTTGTTGTAATTGTTACCTTTCGTTTATTTTGAAATATTTGAACTCAATTGTATACAATGTATCATCTTTCTTATTCCAGAGCTTGTTCTGTTTAGAAGGTTTTTTTAGTCAATAAATAAATGAATGAAAATATATAGCTGAAAATACTTTATAATAAAGAAAACTGCACTTTCTATACATTTTTCGCATCGACAGCAAAATTTACATAGGATTTGTGGTTCGTTTTTTTTTCTCTAGTTGTGTTTCATAAAATTCGAGTCTGTTCAACTATAGATATTCTACCACTATCATTGTTGGAGGTCGAAGGTGAAAAGGGTCTGAAAGCCGGTTGTGGTGCAAGGGTCTTTTCTTTATAGAAATTCAAATGTTCAGAATTCTATTTGAGTAAAATACATTACCTGGATACATCCAGTCACCAGAGGGTAATTTCGCCCTCACTTCGACATCTACGTAAGAGAAGGTCTGCCTGGAAGTTAGTCGTCCAGAAATTACTGGATTCTGTATCAATAATTTCCTATGGACACAGAAGTAGCTTGTGATATCTGGTTTCGTACAGCTGAAACAATACAATCACATTTTTTCTTTTTTTTTTCAACAGATGAGTTTGGGATGAGTGCAATATCGAGAAAAAAAATATTGCCCTATGAACAAACTGCTCAATACCCTAGTTCAGAGAAATCGAAGTTAATTGGAAATATATAACATATCACAAATAGGAAGGATTTCAGACTGCTTTGCCTGTCCAACTTCAGGTTTACTGGAATATTATAGTTAACGTGCTGATCTACACACATGCAATCAATACCAACATATTCATAAAGGGTGGAAATAGACATGCATTTTCTTTTTCATGGATGCCTGTATCTTTTTGTGTCATCAATCCTTAGAGACTTCACTACTTCTGATTCCAAATAAAGATTGATGAGATCAATGGACCATAGGTTCCCAAAGTGGTCCAGGTGGACCCACAGGGGTCCATAGGAGACCACACGGGGGTCCACGTAGAAGTGAAAAAAAACAGGGGTTCACAAGTTGTAAGTGGGGGTCCACGAAAAATTTTCTGGTTTTCATAATAAAGAACAAAAATTTTGGCTTGGATTCACCTATCAACGTAAGCAGGTAGCATTATTCACTAGAAAGATACTTAAAAATATTCGAGTCTCAGTTCAATAAGACTTGCAAAGTGTCGCCCGTGAGCCCGCTCGTCCGGAATGCTTGTTTAGACCTGCAAAGGGATGAAATGCGACTTGCACTGTGCTTACAATCTACATTACTATAAATCCCAATAACAAAACGTTTCTTATTCGTTTCCGGTATTTTGAACATAAAAGTGTGCCTGTAAGTGATACGATGTCAGTGTTTACAGAGCCGGAAAGAGTAAGTAAGTATTTGCCTAATTGTTACATATTCATATTGTATATTGTAATTGATCAATCATATCATATAACACTTAAATACCCTGCATGATGACTTCAAGAATAGATTTGAAGTTATTCTGATGATGGATATACCACCATGGATCATAAATCCATTTGAAGAATTGGAAGTGTTGAATGTGATATTACAAGAAGAGCTACTCGAACTCAGTAGAAGAGGAGCTGAAGGTGAAATTCGAAAGAGGGTATCTGACATTTTGGCTGCAAGCAGGAATACCCGAAAAATATCCTGAGCTGTGGGAAATTGCGGGAAAATTTTTGATAGCGTTTCCCTCATCCTCATATCTTGTCGAAAGAAGTGTTAGCGTACTTAACAAACTGTTAATAAAAAAAAGATGATTGAACATTACAGATCGGGAAAATTTGAGATTACTTATTACAAAACTGAAGCCAAATATTGATAATTTGATGTCAATTTATCAAGTACATCCGTGTCATTGAAAGTATGACTATCTTTCATTGTTGATTTACATTTCAGAATTTATTGTTGATTTTTTGTCAGTTGTTGATTATTTGCAATAGTAAATGTTTATGATTTCGTATAACCAAAAGTATTATTTTAATGAATACGACCCAAGAAAATGCGCTACATTTTTTTCTTCTCAACACCCCCTATTTAGTGTGATATTTTCAGGAGTTTCGGAATACAGTAGTAATGTAGCAGCAGGGGGTCTACCGTAAATAATAAAACTTTGAAAGTGGTCCACGAGAAAAGAAAGTTTGGGAGCCTCTGATCTGGACTAATCTGAAGTCCAAATGATATCGCATCAGTGCAAACACGATGACTTTCATTCATGTACCATCAGGCCACACGGACAGATCGTATATTTTCCATTCATATTTCTTCTTGTCGAACACGAATTACGAATGCGCCCAGAAGTTAGAGCCTTGTGTGGGCAAGAGTCGGCTAACTATCTGAGCTATCTTGAGTGCCGAAGCTTTCTTTGAAACATCTTGTTATGACTCTTACGGTTGCGCAATTGCTATTATAACTGTAGGGGAACCCAGAAAAACCTAGGCTGATACCGGGCTGATTGGTGTATTTCATATATCACATACCAGAAATGATATCTAGGCAGATGGGAGATTTCTTCTCCATTATCGAATTGAACTGAGCATTTCGATACATCACTATTGAAAACAAGGCTTTCAAACTTGCCTCACAATATCAAACTCAACTGGAGCTGCATATTTTTCGAATTTGACGAAGTATTTGTTGTTTTTTTTTTTACTCCGAATCAGAAAATAGAAATTACAACTTCTATGAATGAAGTAGAATAAAAAAATGCAACAAACACTCTGTGGAGAGGCACGTGTATATGAATCACATGACGTTTGATCCATTCACAAAAAGGAAAAAAAACATCTGAAACAGCTTCTCCCCTGCCTGTATGGCGACGAAGGACACTGGGTTTCATAGATTCACTTTTTCTCGCACAACTTGTATACCAAGCACATGAAAATTGAATCAAATTGAGTGCAAACAAACATAATTCATCAAACCTTATTCTCTTCACAAGAAAACCCAAGTTACTGATCATATTTTCAAGATTCAAAGATCTAACCTAGCAATGTGACATATCTTTTTTTATATTTCAATCATTTGAAATAGGAATTTGTTAGAACTATCGTATACAGAAAATCAAGAAGATACATTTGGAAGTATGATGCGCTGAAAAGATGACTGTTTGTTTGTTTTTCATGATTGTCATCTTCTCAAATGACAGAAATACCCCTGCAATCTGGAAAGAAACCGTACCACTTGTATAAGAAAATAGATTTCAGTTGCATTTCTTGCATGTTTGATACGTGAAATAGTTAGTTGCTCCCGACGAACATTTAGAATTACAATAAAATAATACTTTGGCTGTTATTACAGGATGTTTTCCAGAATTTCCGAATATTCGACCATTATTTCAAAGAAAGTGTGTATTGTAGATCGACTCTGTCAAGCAGAATCAGGTAAGCAGGCAGATATATGAATAGTTTTCTATTATCTCGAAAGCTGCAAAACCGACTCACCGATTTAGCTTTGTCAACTCCAATGAGAACCATGTAACAGCCAAAGTATCACAATCACAGGTATGTCAAATATATCAATTCCCATGACCCATCAAATTATTATTTTATGATTGAATATTCATTAGAAATTCGAATGATTCAAGGGAAACTAATTTTTTCATAATATCTATTGTGCATTGTTTATGTCGGAGCATCATGAGTATAAAACGTAAATGTAAATAAGTAATATGGGTTTTCAACCTACCACAATCTGAAAAAATAAAGGAATAATATTGGAATCTATACATGTGTAAAAGAGAAGAAATCATTTCATCGTTTCCTGATCGGTACCACGAAATAAAAATGAGAAAACTTACTTTTCTGAAATATCTAAAGGATCCGCTTCCAGGTCTTTTTCTGGTGCAATGACTGGTCTCACCACCAAATGGTTTCCATTCATATATGTGACCTTTTCATCATTCCTATATACAACAAACTCGTAATCCTGAAAAATGAATATTTCCAGTATTTCACTGCTCAGAAATAAAAAAATCATAATCATATCCACACCTATTGAAATAACAAGTAGACTGAAGAAATAATCGAGTCTTGATGTGTGGAAAAGCAAACATCACAACAAGTCTGAATAATAATAATGACATTACTAGAAAATCTGCCACATTGGAAATACCAGCACATAGATTATCAAAAACTGAAATGATTCCAAAATATATAGGAATCAAATTGTTCAACAAATCACCAACCAATATAAGAACATCACCATTGAAAACATTCAAAAATTATGTAAAACAGCTACTCTTGGAAAATGGCATTCTACTCCGTGGATGGATACTCGAATCTTGAACTAAAGATGTATACTAAGATTCTATAAAGGGTATATGAACCATAATATATGTTGTAAGGAGTATTTATATCCTTCATATTCTATATTATCTGTTTTGATGTGTCCGTATTCTATATCATTTTTATGGTCGAAGGAATTAACAAAAAGATTTATTTATTTATATTATTTAATAGAAGAAAAAACGATTGTTTTATCCTTATCACAGCCACCCTTTCAATAATTAAATTCTGATTTCTGTCTGAGTTAATAGGGGCTTTCTCTTGGAGTTTGATTTCTCCATCATATCACTTTATTGATATCACATTTTCGATTTTGATATTGGGAGCTGTCTGTCACATTGACAGGTTTATGCTTCGTGAACAATTTTGGATTAGGAGAGGCCAACTAACCATTGAATCAATTCAAATCCGTTGTAAATCAAGTGAAGAATAGATTTCTCTTTTTGGAGTTTTCGAGCATTTCCATTTGTCAGTACCACTTTTCATTCGAAATGATGGAAGAGTAAATGTCAAACTCCAGTTGTGCCATCTAAGATGTCTAGAAGGATGGTGTACTGAGTATACCTGGACATGTTTGGGGTATACTTGGCGACACATGCCTACTATGATAATAAGCATCATGGCTTTTCGACATCAAATCTGTTCAGATGGCGTTTGCAACGAAAAGAGTTACAAATTCCCTAGGAAATGTATAAGCGGCCGACCTGACGGCTGGCTATACTTTTACTTTTGGACGCTGACTGATCAATAACCTATATTTTTCGTTTAGAATACTGGCCAAATTCCCTACAATTGTGGTCCTTTCATTCGATTTCGTTTTTTATGAGTATGACATTAGTTTTTTGCTCATTTTGTTGACTGCTCGAATCAAAGAATATAGTTTGTCGATCGATCGGTTGACTATGCACTTCCAATTAGCGTCAACTAGCGATGAAATTGAGAAACACACCACGATACGTGAAAATTACACTAATGACAGAAAAGTGTCGCCATAAAATTCTAAACAATATCGCATCGGTCCCAGCACCATCCTTCTAGACATCTTAGTGCCATCTATACACCTTTGAAACTCATACCAAATTTATCGGTAGTTTCTGTCGCTGTTTTCTGATGTTTTCGTTCTCATGTGAACGTGAAAAATATGGTTCAGAAAGTGGAACATCAAACTGATATCACTCACACTGCTCACGCTAACAAGGTAAGCATCTTCAGGAGAAAAAACCTGAAGAGGAATGCGGGTGATATTAGTTTGGTGTTACGGTAATTGATTTAAATGAAAAGTTTCGAATTTTATTTGAATCTAATGAAACAGACGAATCTGTTGTAAAGCTGTATATATAATTATTTATTCTGCAATCAATTAGCAAATAGTTGAAGAAATTTGATGGTCCACTCAAAGTTTTGAAAAACTCACAAAAATGTTCTACCGCTAACTAGACCTCAAGTTTGCAAAACACGATGTATTTTTTTAAGGACAAGACAAGAAATTGATCTACCCTGCAAGAAATTAGCGAATAATCAGAATAATTCTGATGATCTGGTCAGCTCTCTGGAAAACTCAGTAATTCAAATCATGTGTCAGAAATGTATCATTTTGAAAATTTAGATCACTTTGTATAAAACAAAACGATTGCTATGGAGTTCTCATGTTCAAAAATGTCATCTGGACGTATGAAAAGACGAATGGAAGTTCTTGAAAAATAATTCAATTCAGGATCGGTTTTCCAATGCAAGATATCTGACGAATAAAACTAACCAACAGTTCTCATCCTTATCACTGCCAATTATTACTCACTCGAGCCCTCTCATTTCTTCTATCTATCTGACAGATAACTCATTTATCCTTGTATTGAAAAACTGACCCTAACTCAAAGGAAGAGTCTGGGTGACCCAAGATAATGTTCCGTTATATACGGATTTCGCCATCAAAGATCAACCAGTGACTTATGGCTTATGTTTCTCATATTTGGCAGCATTCAATGGAGAAATTCGAAAGAACGATAGCTATTGCACTCGATATTTCAGAAGCGTTTGATCGAGTTTGGCACAGGGGTCTCTTTGCTAAACTGCCGTCTTATGGTTTGCCTCCTCAGTTGTGTGCTTTGTTGAAGAGTTTCTTGTCTGATAGGTCTTTGTATGTGGTTGTTGATGGAGTATCATCTGATATTCTCCCAATGAATGCAGGTGTTCCACAGGGTTCAGTTCTGGCGCCCACTTTGTTTCTGCTTCATATCGATGATTTGCTCGAGAAAACATCTTGTTCAATTCATAGTTTTGCGGACGACAGTACACGTCATACCAGTTTCTCTTCCAGAGTCCCCATACCAGCTCGAGAAACAAAAATTCAAAGAAACATTCACGTCAATAAAATTAACGACGACTTGATAAAAATAATAGAAACCATTCCTACGAAATCAAGTATCTCGATGCTAGGAATTACAATCAGTGATAATCTCTCATGGGAAAACCATGTGAGATCGATCGCCAAAAGTGCTTCCCAGAAACTTGGATTTCTATTTTGTGCAAAGAAATACTTCACTTCTCGTCAGTACTTTCAATGATCTACAAGGCTCAGATACGATCTGTCATGGAATACAGTTCTCATGTGTGGAGTTTGGCACCAGAACATGCATTGAGGCTTCTCTATCATCGGAGAAAAATAAAAAAACCCAGAAAAATTCATCTTGTATATATATATATATATATATATATATATATTTTTTTGATCGGCTAGGCTTCCGCGGTTAGAAATGTGCTGGCTGGAACTTCCGGTTGATCCGCGTCTGGAATGATTTACTTGTCTACGTTTCGGCTCCCATTTCAGAGCCATTTTCAAGACTTAGTGACCTTGCGTCTAGGTCTGAGTTTTCTTACTAGCTGGCTATCATCACTGGAGATCGAGGATTGAAGGTTGGTGTGATTTAAGGGTTCATTAGTAATTATGGCAGGATCAGGGATCGGACGGTCGATGGGAGGTTCGAACGGATTAGTTCCCAAGTCGGAGTAAATAGAAGTATGTCGGACCAAGAGTGGTTTCCAGGTATTGGGGAGTCTTTGAGAATCGTCGCGTTTATTGAGGCAGTTGGGACGTTTTTCGATTTCAATGGCTTCACGGGTAACTCTGGTTTGGAGGGTTTTGGCTGTGGCAATGGTTTTGGTGTTCTTGAAATCTATTTTGTGGCCTGTTTCTAAATGATGTTGGAATAATGCTGAGTTTGTGTCAGAATTACGGACTGCTAGTTCGTGTTCATATGCTCTACAGGACACTCGTCGGTTGGTCTGGCCGATGTATGTTCTGGGACAGTTAGAGCATGGTATTTCATATATTCCTTGGGTTTCATTGGGGATTGTGTCTTTGGGTGTTCGAAGGTAGGTGGATATTTGGTTGTTAGCTGTGAAAATGGTTTTGATGTCATGTCGTGTCAGAATTCGACTTATTTTATCAGTAACACCATGAATATATGGAAGGAAAGCTTTTTGTCGTTCAGGTTCGTCCTTTGGGGGTCTGGGGTGAAGATCTCGGGTTTGCTGGAGTTTAATTGACTTGTGGATTTGGGAACCGGAAAAATCGTTTTGGGTGAGTGCGGATTTGAGCTTTTCCATTTCATTGGATCTATTGTGGTTATCGGTGAGTTTGAAGGACCTATGTATGAGAGAATTCAGAACCGAATTCAATTGTGCTGGGTGATGATGAGACTTGGCATTGAGGTACCGGTTTGTATGGGTTGGTTTGCGGTAGACGGTGTGAGTGAAAGAATTGTTGGACTTCCTGATGAGAACATCCAGGAATGGGAGGGAGTCGTCCTTTTCTATTTCCATAGTGAATTGTATGTTGGGGTGAATGGTGTTAAGGTGGGTCAGGAATGTTGGTAGGGTTTCAAACCCATGAGGCAAAATGGCAAAGATGTCATCTACGTATCTGAGCCAGCAAGTGGGCTTGTGTTCAGATGTGTCGATGGCTCTGGTGTCGAAGTCAACCATGTAGGGGTTTGCAAGAACTGGGGAGAGAGTATTAATACCAATAAACACAATATATATATATACATATATATATATATATATATATATATATATATATATATATATATATATATATATATATATATATATATATATGTACATATATCCATATATTCATGGTGTTACTGATAAAATAAGTCGAATTCTGACACGGCATGACATCAAAACCATTTTCACAGCTAACAACCAAATATCCACCTACCTTCGAACACCCAAAGACACAATCCCCAATGAAACCCAAGGAATATATGAAATACCATGCTCCAACTGTCCCAGAACATACATCGGCCAGACCAACCTATGATATTTCTGTAGAGCATATGAACACGAGCTAGCAGTCCGTAATTCTGACACAAACTCAGCATTACTCAAACATCATTTGGAAACAGGCCACAAAATAGATTTCAAAACACCAAAACCGTTGCCACAGCCAAAACCTTCCAAACCAGAATTACCCGTGAGGCCATTGAAATTGAAAAACGTCCCAACTGTCTCAATAAACGCGACGATTCTCAAAGACTCCCCAATACCTGGAAACCACTCTTGGTCCGACATACTTCTATTTACTCCGACTTGGGAACTAATCCGTTCGAACCTCCCATCGACCGTCCGATCCCTGATCCTGCCATAATTACTAATGAACCCTTAAATCCCACCAACCTTCAATCCTCGATCTCCAGTGATGATAGCCAGCTAGTAAGAAAACTCAGACCTAGACGCAAGGTCACTAAGTCTTGAAAATGGCTCCGAAATGGGAGCCGAAACGTAGACAAGTGAATCATTCCAGACGCGGATCAACCGGAAGTTCCAGCCAGCACATTTCTAACCGCGGAAGCCTAGCCTATCAAATATATATATATATATATATATATATATATATATATATATATATATACATTATCAAATTCTCTGGTCTATCACGTTTGCATTCAATTGGAAATGCCCACCACAAGATAGCTAGCTATTTCTGGCTTTGGCCTTCATCAGCTGTGGGGTGGCATGGTCAGAAAATAGCTAGCTATCTTGTGGTGGGCATTTCGAATTGAATGTAAATTGTGATAGACCAGAGAATTTGATAATCTATTTATCAGTTTCCTGATTCATCTTGCTTCATAGCAAATAACACTTTCTCTTTATATATATATATTGGTTGAAAGAACTTTGCATTTGTATTTTCGAGTTGATGTTAAGTCAGCGAGACCGTGTAAAGTAGCACAAATTATCGAAGCAACCTTCCAGATTTCGAAAAGTGTTTCGCTATGTTGATTCACATTGTATATTTAATCATTCATTTATATTAGCCTGTGACTGGGTATTTGTTCCTGTTGGGGATAAATTGCTTTTTATAATTATTGCTATATATCAATAAATTTATGTTTATGTATATCACTGCTTTCCCTGTTGGACACTGTTGTAATTTGATATATCATTATTCCTCTCCACACTGTCTAGAATCTGAATACATTCCAGGTGAAAATATATTTGGAAGTTGGAAGTTACTTGTTTTTTCGTCTATCGCACCAACATTACTTACAGGTAGTTCAGGTACATATTGTTCTTGTATCCATTTCGTGGAATCCAATTTCTCTCCATCGAATTGATCTTCGAATATTGACATATCTTTGCACACTTTGGTTCGGTCACTGATGGTTGACACACTTTCCTTACATGCCCCAACAATGTCTCTCAGTTCTACAACAAACATCTGAATTCAGTACCAAAAGAAACTTCAGGCAAAATCTTATATTTGTAGTTTTTCGGGTTTGCTCAAGATGAACTGAATTGTTTTTTAGAACATATCAACAAATAGAAATCGAAAATCCAATTCACTTCTGAATTGGAAAAGAATAACGGTATATCGGTAAATAGTATTGACTAAACTATATATTACGATCAATCTAGAATCTACTAGAAACTTGAATTATGATTGATAACTTCAAAGCAATGTAAAGAAAGTCAAAGTTCAATGTTTACGAGACATTCAATGACTAACGAGAGAGAATATATACTAGGATGGAGAATGAAGACCCACAACCCACACGAACATGATGTTGCATAATGAACATTATACAGTGTGCCCAAGATAAGGATGAACAGCATGGGGATCTCGGTAACCGTAAGAGTTACACGGTAGGTCAAATGGACAAAAAGTTGCGCAATTAAGGGGTCAATAAATAGATGTTGAGAAATCCCAAAAATGTTGTTTACTTCCGGAGATATTCGGGAAAAACTGAAATTTGGCGATTTGGTTTTTATTTTTTTCCGAAGTTATTTGGAAAGTTTCGAAAAAACCAAAGGCACTTTCTCATTGCCACTTTTTTACCTCTACAAAATGGCGCTCACAAAATCTCCGTACAACGTTTCGTTTGGAAGAAATCATCATCAACTTTGTTTTTTTATATGGCACGTCCCCATGCTGTTCATCCTTATCTTGGGCACACTGTATATGATTGAAAATAGTCCTTTCGGGTATTAATCCGTGTGCGAGTTGTTGAAACGTTCAACGTTTCGACTCTCATGCTGGAATCTTTATTAAGAACTCAAATACATATCCCCATCGACACAGCAATTTAGCTAATCTACCCCCTTACGGATAGACCAGGAAACAATATACAGGGTGTTCCTTAAACACATGCTAATATTAAAGGAGGTAATTCTTAGACCCATTTGAAGAAAAAAACTTCTTATGGACGTATGTCCCAAACGCCTTAACTTTTGAGATACAGGGTGGCAAAGTTTTCAAAAATAATCAGTTTTTTGATAATAACTGAGATGATTTTGTAGACATCTTTGACATATTCGGTACATATGTTCCATGCCTCAAGGCGCATTTTCTGATGTACACAAATTTGTATTTTTTCAAACAGTGGCGTCCCTACGGGT